>BMAW01128765.1:15691-183502 GCA_019974015.1 Nephila pilipes | reverse complement strand
TCGACATGGTCAATTTACATTACCACTTTAAATGAATTTGTGCAAAAACCTAGAAGTTCTGATCATTTTGTGATGATTTGAATGCTTAATATTTCTTCTCTTCTGCTTTTTATCTAATGGGCTAAATTCATGTGACGTCACGATCACATGATAACTTGACCACGTGATATTCGCCGATGTAAACAAGTCTATTATTCGTTTGTTTTATACTGCGTTTATGAGATGTGTTATGCTTCATAAGATTAAGTAACTTACATTTTACTAAATATAACTACTTTTTAATTGAATGAGAAATTATCACAAAACTTTGTTTTATATATTTTTCATCTAAATAAATGCAAAAATCGAAATTTTGGATTTGCTGCAGTATAAAAGTATTGAATCATTCTTCTAGCAAAGAGTTGAAATAATGGCAGCAAATTTGTTTGGTTTACATGCAGATATTTTGTTATAAATATGAAAACATCCTAATTAAACTGTCATTTTCTAGTATTTAAAAAAGAGTTTTTACTGATCAATAAAATTTAAGAAACGTTTCCCTTCATACCGCACAAGCGATAAAGTCGCCAAAAATGATACAACCGACGCCAAACGGAATATGTGAATACTGTGTGTTGTCGCCAATGAAGACTGCTTGGCGAGATTTGCGCTGACAAAATGGATAAGTACCATTACAATAAACGAAATCATTTGAAATATAAAATAAGCTTAATCAAAACAAAAAGATGAAAACAACTCAATGGTTATTAGCAGCTCAAAAATATATCTTTTTATAGCAGAAAATAATGTAAAGCTTATATTGGAAGTATACAAACAAACGCCGCAAGCAAGTTTAAATAGGCTTAGCTTACCGAACGATATTTTAACTATCAAACGAGAATAAGACTATAGATACATAAAACTATACTCATATTATTTCCTGCCGAATATAAATAACCGGATAATGTGAGAAATATGATATTAAATACATTAATCGGAATAAAGTGTGGATATACAATTTACGTATAAGGAAATCTTATGTAAACACAAATCATGCCCGTTTGTTTATGATATATATCACGTGATTCTGTGAATTTAGTCCATTAAAGATTATAATTTTAAAAAAATTACTCAATGTAATAGGAAGTAATGAATCATTTTTGCTATTCTACATCCGCATATTTCACACAGCGGAAAAAAGACGATCTTCACTTTCAGTCCAAATGAAACCAAAGCTTAAATAGCTTATTATTTTTGCGAGTAAGCCACGATTTTACTTTCTTCCTTGCAAACTTTTGTTCTCTTCCAGAATCGGATTGTTCAATGTCGCGCTTCTTTTTGAGAAATCTCTTTATTTGAGAGTAATTATCTGAAAATAAGTAATATGCACATCATGTACTTTCTAAATAAGAAATATGATCAAGAAATACAACATCCTCTACCAACGCATCTCTCTCTCTTTCTCTCTCACACACACACACAAACACGCACGTACGCACTAGCTGATACCCACCTGCTTCGCTGGGCAGACGATAATATTGTATTTCGCAATCCATACGTAAAATATCAAGAAAATTTTCAATTTTTAAGCGATAACAATGTTCTAAATTTAAAATTTTAAGAAATTGATTGTCTTTAATAATGATTATCCACCACTTTCAAAAATATGAGAAAAATAAAAAAATTTAGTAAAAAGTCGCCCATATATATATGGATAAAACTCATTCCACCGTATACTTGTTACACCTAATATTGAAAAAGATACAACCTTTAGTTAGAAGATTCATCATATGCTTAGCTTTCAAATGAAATACCCTTGCAATGTCATCTTGTCTATCATAAGATTTTTGTTTTAAATTTGCAATACTAAAAAAAAAAAGTCGAGCAGGTCGGGATGTCCAAAATGTCTTACTTATGTCATAGCGTCTTGAGTTCGTTCATGCATGTAGCGAGGTTCTCCAATAAACGAAGATTGTCTTGTATGTGCGCTACTTCATATGAAGTATCCATTTTAGTATTTTTCAAAATCCCGTTAAGTTTTGGGGCTAAACTACATTTTCACCAACCGTGGGATTCCAAACTTATTTATTTCTATCGCTAAATTTGTACGTTTCCTAATTTCGACATGCACAAAATTTCACATAAAGAGCCCCTTCGCCAAAATCTTGCTAATTCTCCATCAGAGTTTCAATATTAAATTATTTGGTATTTTTCCATTTCGCACGCGCAAATCTTGCAAGTAAACTTAATTGGTAGCGATACACAGTATACATTTAAAAAAATATATTCCGTTTGGCGTTGGTCATGTAATTTTTGGCGATAAAGTCGCCAAAATGACATAACCGATGGGTAAGAAAAGATTAACCGATGATAACTACATTTTGGTTAAGAATTCCATAAAATCCGTTCTTAGTGAGCGTCTACATTGCAAAATGAGTAACTGTACCAAATTTCAAGTCAATCGGTTGTATAGTCTTAGAGATATCGTGATGAGTCAGTCAGTGGTATTTCGCTTATATATATATAGATATATATATATATATATATATACGATTAGTCAACTCCATAAACTGCCGCTTACAGACGGTGGAGTCTTACAGGCTTGAATGAAAAATTATGTAACTTTGAAAATCACATAGACACTAGGGCTTCTTGTTTCACGGAAACCTTCTTTGTCACATCATCGCTATTTGGCAATTTTGTGTGTGTGTGAAGGAAGATGGAAAAAAATCAGAAAAAGTTAATTGTTTGTAATGAAAAAACTGTTTTTGGACAGGAAAAATGACAAAATAAAGACTAACTTTATTTTTAAACCTGCACACATTTCTTTAGAATACCACAGGACGTACCCTTGAAAATTACTGGTCTAATCTAGGGATAGGTAGACTTTCGAAGGAAAAGAGCCAATTTATCTTACAGAGAAGATAATGATATCAGAGAGCCATTTTTATATGCAAACTTGTACCCATCCGGGAGGAGAGGGTGACCTCGGTAACGGTCGCGATCTATTTTGTCATTATTAAATTTATTTTTATATTATTTAAATAAAGTTTTAACCAAAGTAACATTTACAATTCCTTTAAAAACTAAGAACTATTAAAAGATATTTTTATTTCGGTTGCTTAAGGCAAGAAACTACCAATGTCAAAATATTATAATGTTAGGAATTAGACTTTCACGCTTCGTGAAATAATACCGAATAATTCCAAAAATATTTTATTCTGGAATTATGTGTTTTCACTAATAGCTAAAACTAACATTGGTTGTTTTTCATTAAAAAAACTTTATGAACTTTATTAAACATAAACATGTAAACTATCTCATTCTAAAAAAAAAAAACTGATAGGGGTTGTTCCAGCAATAATCCACCAATTTTTGAGTATCACTAATTTAGATCCTCCTGTTTAAGACTCTTCTATATGTATATTTAGGTATGCATAGATTTTTAAAGGAAAAAAAATTTAAATCGTGATTTTTTTATTCAAAACTTAAAAAACTGTGACTCTGCATCGCTTTTGAAAACTTTGTTATGTCTGGCAAACAGATAGATTTTTCTTTTTTCAATTTTGGTATTATTCTAGATTATCATTTTCTAAGCTGCTTCTCAACTTATTTAATTCATGAGAAAGAACGTTTATTCGCATGAATATGCAAAGCCAGAGATTGTGAGGACAACAAATGCTAGTTTTTTACATCGTCATGTTTCAGGGAAACTATTCTATGTATCAAATATTATTGTTCCTATTTTAGGCTGTTATTTCATAGCTATCCACTTTTGACGAGAAATTAAGTTGTGTTCCTCTCTTTCGAGCACTTCTAAGTGGATGGTCAGACTTGCGAATCCACCTAGACTTGTGCTCCATTGCTCTTTGCTTTTTAAGTCTATTAACTGCATCTGATGTGAAGCAGCAATTGTGTCGGAAGGTGCCAAGTTGAGTTCGTTGATTTCCATTTTGAGACGGCGTACAATGATTGATAGAGTAGCTTTATTTGCTCGGACATCTTGAAAACGTTCATCAAAACTGTTTATTCCCCCCTCCCCCGATACCGTGCTGAAAAACTCCGTATCACAACAAGCATTTTTAGTTTCTATAATATTTTAAATGCTTTAAGAGAAGTAATTTATCTTTCTACACATATACGGGGAGAGCTTAAGAAGCACTGTATCGCTTCTGAAGTTGCATATGCGACATTTCCTTTTCCTAATACAGTGAAAGCCTTAAGATGTGAAGAATTTTTATAAATATAGGTGTTCTTTAAAGAACTGATGTGTTATTCATTACTCGAATAGGAAAAATTTCGTTTCCAGAAGGTTTCCCCTGGAAAGCCAGTGAACCTAACTGTGCAGAACTCACTATCCATTTCTTCCAAGAGTACCTTAAATTGGCGATGATAAAGTTATTTGGCCAAGATTCTGTTAGTTACCTTTATAACGAAATTCAATACTGTAACAATTTCTTCGGGAAATATTTGCGAGCAAAGCTCTTCTTTTTGTGTTATACTTCAGAACGTGAAAATTTTATAGTCAATTTTTTTTTTCTCTTTAATATTGAAATACCTCCTATATTTAATCATGTTATACTTTTATCTCTATTAGTAGTAATATAAATTATTTTATTTAAATTGATTTTTGTCAGATATGCATTTGTAATATTTTTTTGCTCGCGTTTTTCTCTTAAGTGGCAACAGCCCAAGAAGTTCGTTAGGACCATTTGCCGAAATATATCGCCCAAAGAATGATATTTATACAATGTCGCTAATATCACATGACTCATCAATTGAAATTGATGTTGAGGAAGTTATCTTAATACCTTCCATTTACTATTCTGTTATATTCAAAGACGTTTTGGTAGTCCTGTCTTGACTATTTTCGCAGATAAATCAATTTCTTCCATTATTTCATGATTGCTGCTTTATTATTAAAAGAACTATTCGGATGCTTTTCCATCCGCGTACTTTAATTTTTTCGCGATTTTCAGAGAACACAAAACTGGAAATATTTACTTCATTTGAACAAAGTGTCAAATTGTTTAACATGGAACTCGACTTCTGATTTTGATGCTGAAGTTCTGTAATAGCACTCTTCCTTTCATCGCCTCCCAGATATTTACTTGCGAATATACCATGTTTTGTAGAGAAATGTTTATCTCTATATTTGATTTCTCTTTCTCTCTCTCTTAATATTTGTGAATTTTTCATGACAAATGAGACAAATCGGAAGACCATCCAAATTTTGAATGAACTCAAAATCCATTCTTTCTTAAAGTTACAATTTTTTCATCATTTATTTTCTTTCCTTTTTAGATGATTGCGTCTTGCTCATGGGTTGAATTTTATATACGAGTCAATCATAATTTGAAAAAACTAAAATTACTGTTTCGGATATGTATTATACTGTTTAATTGGCAATTTGTATAAATTTGTTATTTATTTTTTTTTTTTTTTTGTTATTGTGAGTCATGAAAACAGAGCTTGTAATAATTTTTAAGAATAGTTTTACTGCTAAATGAAACATTGTTAATAAATTTGGAAGTAAGTAGTAGGTGAGAATTCACAAAATACAGAAAATATATTAAGGTATTAATCTCAAAATATATTTCGAGGGCCAGTTCATCATCAGGAAATACAAAAATAATTATCTTAAAACGTCATATGCTTAAATATATATGTAAATTGAGATAATTTTTTCAATAGATAATTATAATGGAAAAAGAGAAAAGAAAAAATTATTTTATTTTATTACAATTTCAAGTGTGTATAAAGGTGTTCTCAGAAATAATGGCTAAACATAAGAAACCAAAGCTAAAATAATAAATAAAAGAAATGCGGTTATTATTGTTATGATATGATACAGGATATTGACATTTTGGAAACAACAGCTGGTTAAAAGCTGTCGTAATTATATACTTTTAAAATCTTTTACAATTCAATTCTAAAATGACCGAGTGACCGAAATAGCCTAGTAGTCATGGCCGTGGACTCGAGACCGGTGATTTTCGACGAGTCACGAGTTCGAGCCTTGATATAACTTAAGACCCGCTGTGTAGCCGGGGTTGATGCACTTTCATTCGGACGGGGCACGTTCATTCTGAAGTCCTCCCGTTGGCGTGGGGTCGAAATTAGGAGAAGGGATGCCAGCTCAGGTGTCGCCCTCGTCACTTGACCGAGGTTCAAAATTATGAGGTCCGTCGCCAATAGCCCTCGTGTTTCTTCTAGAGCAGCCTTAAATAAAATTAAACCAAACCAAATCTAAAATGACAGATAAGTTAGATTTTGTCCGCACTGCGCATTGCGTGTCAATCTTCAGTTCTACTATTCTGGCACATTATTAAGCCTCATGATATGATTTATTTTGCTTCTTACAATTTATTCAAAATAAATTTTTTTGGAGAAGGTTATATTTATTCATTGCTTGTTCATTGTAATGAAATTAAGAATCTCTTCCCAATGAGTAACCTCTAAAAAATGTTCTTTCAAAAAGCAAATTTTACTTTTGACAACACGGTATGTGTGTTCTGTTTAACTTTCGTCAAGCGCTTCCATTTATTCAACAGGAATCTAAAGCTGATAAAATTATTTCAATAACAAACAAGCGGATTCATAGAAAGTATTAGAAATAATAATACTGGGGAAGAGATCCCTTTTACAAGTTGTGTTTATAATCTGTGCAGTGCAGAAAATTTATGTCTTTACTCTGATTGGAAAGATATTTTATATTGTCTATCAACAATCTCTTCAAATTGTTTATAAAAATTTCTTCATAGTTTATTGTTACAATTATTTATTACTTGCGGTTATTTAATTAGGCGATATCTTGATTCTCTTAATTATCATTTTAAGAGAATTGATTGATCATATATGGCTTTGCTTAAGAGCTATATTTGTACCACAAAATGAAACTGTAAATTTAATACCTTTTCGGATATGTTGTGTTGTTGGATGTGGGCTGATATTGAAAATATTTCCTGCTTGCTAGATGGATCATTTAATTTTTAGACACTAGTGCTAGGAACGTTTACTTCAGCAAGTTTTAATTAAAGTAAAAACAATTAATATAGATTAAAAATATAAATCTCGTATTGTGCTGATTAACAAAATTGATTTTCAATCGTGGAATAATTAAACTTATTTATACAAGATTATACAGTAAGGGCAAACTATGGAAAAGTAACCTTAGCATATTCAATATATATATATTCCAAACCCATAATTGGGAGAAAACTTATTGGCAATAAGATGTATGTAAAATTTCCTTTCAATGGATGAGTTTGACAGATTTTGGAATATTATTTGCGGTAATTTAGTTTATAAAACAATTGCGTTTTAGAATTTAAGAAATACTCGCTTTTATCAACTGTGTGTTAGTTATTCCAAAAATAATTCAACTTAATTTTACTTATAAATTATAAATGATACCCTTTATTTGCGCTTTATAATTACTAAATAATTTTTTTCTAACCGTTACTATATAAAGAAAAAACTTTTGTTTCCTATATCCGGATTAGTTTTTATTCATAATTATCCAGAAACAATTAAAAAGTTAATAAAATAAAAATCAAAATAGGGTAAATTATACTTTTTATAAAACGAGCTCTTTAAATGTGCTTCTCTATCTCTGAACATTAATTTATTTGATAATAATCATTTGAACAAGTAATTCAAAAGGGTTGTTGCTTCATTTCAAAGCAGAATTATTTTATCGAATTGCAAAATAAATTATTTCTATCTAACAACTAAGAAGTTTTTGTCATACATGTCAATGATTGAGAATGTTGTAAAAATATTTTTTTTATTTCATATCATTTTTATTATCACTTGTTTCATATCATTTCAGTGTAGTATGAGATTTGTTTGTTACTATGAATATTTTCTTCATTCAAAAAGCACATTTTCACAGAAATATAGATTTTTTTTTGTACGGGAATATGTTTAGGCTGAAAATATCATACGTATATCAATTATAACTTTCAATTCATACTTCTATTAGATTAATTTTTTACGATCATACTAACTTGAAGTAAGTCAGGAGCACCATTTTCCTGTCAGCTACTATAAAGACAATTAAGGCTGCACGAATGCATTTTAACCTCCTTGAAGTATTCATTCTTGTGAATACTTTTTGAGATAAATTTTGTCCATTATACTCGTATTAAACAACACTAAAAAGTTTTTTTTGAACATCCTGATATACAAGGAAAAGAAGCATGTGAATATCAATCATTACTCTTACGATTTATTTTTTTAAATTCCTACTATTAGCTCACACTCTCCCTATATATATCTTGTTCAAATTTTCAATCGTTAATAAAATACGTTTTATACATCCACTCAAGTTCAAATACATTTTTTTTAAAAGTTGTAGTAGATGACACTTGATGTTAATACAATTTTTTCAAATATCAATTAAATTTAATTGGTGAAAAAGCAGTTTAACCCAACCATTTGGTACGATTTCAAAAATTGCCAAACTTAACGATTTTTTTTCGGCAGAACGTTAAGTCCGCGAAGCGGACCAGGGTAGCCACATTTGGCAAAATACCGCCAAATAATTCCTGCCGCCAAGGGTTGTTGAGCTAAACTGTATTCCAACCATTTAATTTACCGGATGAATTAAGAAACAAGCCAATGCTTCTACTATGTCATTTGTCTTGCAATGGCAAAGTTGGTAGAGCGTCGGCGTAGAATCTTCATGCCTTCTGATCGAATCTCGTCAGAGCAGAAGCTATTTTTAAATAATTAATTTTATATGGGGGAATTAATTTCCTCCATTAATTAATTTTAATGGGAATTTAGTTTTATATGGGGGAATTTTTTTTCTTCTTATATAAGATATTTAGCAGGATATAAATTAGGAATAAATACCGTCAGAGACGAAGCGTGTAGATCGCTGGAAAAAACTTCTTTTGCCACTTAATATTGTGATTCTGTCACATGTATATGCATATTTATATGAATTGTAACTATTTAATAAAATGTAACTAAAATAAAATTTGTCTTTCTTTACCTAAGTAGGAATTGACTTAAATTTTTCTTTATATTACTTGTTATGTTTATCAACAAATTACGCCTTTATTGTTCACGCTCATTCACAAATCGATTCTTATCAAACAATTAATATTGATTATCGATATCGACAAAGCATAACTCGATACGGCATATATGAGTAAAATTGTATTTTTAGGTAGTACTTGTGGCTTATATTAAAACGGTTTTAAATAGATAAGGAGGAAATAAATAATATTTTAAATAATAAGAAAATTTCTGTTTTTTATGAACCGGTTGCTTTCAATGTATTATTTGAAGAGAAGAATAAAAAAAAAAAAAATCTTTATATTATTTATTATTAGATCTAATTTAAGTTACTGTCAATCATTTTATGAATCCATTAATTCCTTTTCGTTATTATACATTTGCCAGTATAACATGCCATTATACATTTTATGTTTACTCCTCTAATAAAGAGCGTTAGGGGGTCCACTTGGTAATTTTTCCTTCTCAAAAATATTACTATGAAAATTGAAATGAATGAAATGTTACTATTTTGCTTATTTTTCCAACTTAAAAACTCTTTTGATTCCTTTTACTCATTATTAATTTTGAATTGACCAAATCGCCGCTGTTTAAATTCAAGAGAATCCTCAACCTTGTCTCAACAACTTTTCTAACAGAAGAACTTTAGTAATGGCTGATTTAGAATACAAAGAACAAATATGAAGAAGACAACAACATTTATCATTCGAATGTTAATTAATCATGCATAGTTGAAGAACATAGCCCTTTATTGAGTGGAAGTCAAGCATACTGCTTACGATTTCATCTAGACATCTTAATCCGTTGCGGCTGTCTCATATTTTCAGTTGAGTTTCGCGTTACGTTATCTCATTCTGATTCAGATAAGAATCTAGTCTGGGATTTCATTCTATTACATCTACAACGACAAAGAAATTACTATGTCTAGCTATAAATGGAATTCTTATCCGTGTATAATTTAAAACCAGTCATCTTGAACTGCAATTATCTGGGTTAGTAAGGAAAATTAAATGGAATAAAAAAAAAATCCATTTTTAGAATAATTATTTTAGCTTAAGTCCGACATGTTCGTTTAAATGATGTAAGTTGCTCGAAAACTTTAATTTTTTTAAAAAAATGACTGATACATTTTATTTACAAATTTAAGATATGATCTCTTTTAGAAATATTATTCAAAAACAATAATACATAAGATAGAGTTAATTTTGATCATTTATTGACATTTTGGTGGCATGTACCCATAATAAGTCAACGAGACCTTGGTGATACGAAAACCATCCCAAAAGGAAAAAAAAACGGAAACTGTAACTTTAAAGAAAGTAATCATTTAGTTAGTGAGAAAATGTTAAAAAAAAGTAAATGAAGAAATTTCTTAAATTTTACCTTATAAAATTTGACGACAAATTTTTTTTAGAAAAGATTGTAATTCTTGGCGTGTTGATATCAGTTCATTTAGACATAATAATACTTACTCTGGAGTCGAATGAAAAAGAATTTTTTAATCGTTCGTTTCTTTGTGATAAGTCTTAAATCTCCTATATTTTATATATAACCTTTAATGATTGTTCCAAGTGTTTTAGAACAAAGTCTTAATCTACTTACTTTAGAACAGCATCGTACTAAGGTAAAGGAGAATTATATTTTATTTAATTTTTTTTTTTTTTTTTTGTGATAAAAATCGATGTTCCAAATTCATAAAAAAATTTATTGATTTTACCGTTAAGGTTTCCGACTAAATTCGGAATGACTTTGTTTGAAAAAAAAAAACGGAAATGACTAGCTTTATTTTATATTTTAAGGCATATTGATAAGAAAAAATGTGACAAAAATAGTTAAATAGTTTTGTCTTTCTAAAATTTATACCGAAAGATCATTTTCTTAAATATCCAAATGCTGAAAATTAGCATTTTTTTCAAAAAAAAAAAAAAAAAAAAATAAAAAAATAAAGATTTTTTATTATACTGTTTTTGTATCTATATAGAAGGCTTATTCCGTTAAGGAAGGGGGTTTTAAATTCTTAATAAGGATTTTTTAAATTTATTCAAATTATTTTCAAAAAATTATTTCAATTTTAAATAATAACATTTTAGGTTTTGTTTAAAATTACATGCTCGTATTAATTTTAAAATGTCATAAATCTGATAGAAATGTAAATTCTTTAAAAATATAAGCTCAGATTCTCTGAAATAACATTAAAAAAATTATACTGAGTTTTTTTTTTTTTTAAAATTTCAGCAGTAAGGTCTTAGGTAATGACTCTTAAGAAAATAAATTTTTTTAAGAAAAATTCAACTTAGCAGAAAAGATGTATCTAAAATTAACATCTTTATAACGTTCACATCTGGAAAATAAAGGCAATTTTAGAAAGCTTAAATTTCAAATAACAAAATTACTAAGCATATTCTTATAATTTGGTTGAAATTTTGGTTTCCGAAGTAAGCGGACCATTGTAATAAAAAACAAAAAGGGTTTTTTTTTTTTAAAAAAGGCATGAATTTATGTGATCATAATCGGTCATTATTGTACGGATTTTAAGAGAAGCAATATTATTTTGCAGCATTTTATCCTTATTGCGCGCGCTTCTTGAATAGTTTTTTCAAGAATCGAATATAATTCAAAAGCTTTCAATCAATTAACTAGTTTTTTAAATTTGATATTTTCAAGATTGTTAGGAAACGCGAGCATATTACGAACTCCTTATGTGCGCTCCTGTGGCATCTGCTTTGATGAAATTAATAAATAAACATAATTTTTGTGTAGTTAGCTCCTCTGAAGGAGTGAGGCAAACCTTTTTCGTGTAATTTTTCTGAAGCTGTGAGGCAACATTTTTGCAAACTGTATTAGAAGGAGAAAAATAAATAGAATAGTGGTGTGAATTTTAGTTCGTTCTTTTTTAATGTGAATATTGTTTGTAGAAATAAATGTACATTTTCAATGGTATACTTACTTGAATTATTTCTCGCCGCTTTACGCCATTAAAATGACATTGAATAGATAATGCCATTTTCGAATAATATTTGACTTTCGATGAATATTTATCCCAGATTTTTTTTTTTTCTGCAACAAAAGTTGTTTGCGCTCTGGAATGTGAATGAGCAGATCAAAAATCACATATAACAGTGAAGCTAAGATTTGATTTGCAATTGTTCTTGAAATAAACAAAAAAAAAAACACATTTAGAAAGGAAAATTTCCTTAACAATTCTTTGTGCTTATATTAAAACAAAAAGTTTCATCATTTTAAGCGCTGTTTTTTAATATCTGAATTTAAAATTGTGATTATTGCACCAGATCTATTAAAAATAAATCGTATTATAAGTTAGAATGGCGTTTTCTCACTCTCTCTGCATCCTGAAAGAAAAATTGTCTTCGTTTTTTTCTCCTTATACTCGTAAATTTAGCATTTTTATTTTTACATTAAGAAATCTATTTATTTTAACATTTTAAGAAAAACAAGGAAATTTTTATTCAATGTTCAGTAAAATGTTAGAGAATTTAAATCGCAATTTAGTGAATTTTCATAAAAATTTTGTATGAAAATCACAAAATGTTATAACAAATGAATAGTTTAACAAAAACAGTCATTCAAATATTCAGAAAACAACGTTTGATTATATTCTGATTTATCCCAGTTACCACAATATCAATTTTAAAAGAATATATTTTGCAAAATTTATTGGCACAAACTATTAGATATTTCTAATTTAACTATTAGATATTTCTAATTAACTATTAGATATTTATAATCGATTTGTCTAATTTATCAGTATACTTCATAACATAAACACTATGAACAGAGTTTGTTTATTTGAAAATTTTTGAAAAATGTATTTTAATAATAACGCTGCGCTTCGTTTATCAAGCATTTTACATAAAGATCAGTAGACCGTTGCATAACTCTATTATATAATTTGATTCTTTTTTTTTTTGTCTGGGAATTTTTTTTTTTTTTTTGATAAAAAAATAATGATGAAGTAAGGGTTATGCCCCAACAGCAGATGAGGAAGCAAATTGGTTGCGTTAGAAATTTTCAAAAACTTATTTTAAATTAATGATAAGAAATGTATTGATAATATGAAATGATAGCCCTTGTCTGTGAGAAATACATAGCAGTAGATTGTTTGAATTTATTTATGTTTGAAATTTAAACATAACATTTTAAATTTGTTTCAAAGAGATTGCAGAGTTTTCGCAGTTTTTGTACAGACAAAACCATGCAATCGCTTTTAAGTTGCGTTTTCTAGTAGTGCTTTTTAATAATGATATACACTCAGAATCATTTTTTTATATTAAAAAAAAGTAAAAATCTTACTAATGTAAACTGAACAAAAACGTGTTATTATTGCTATTAAAATCTCAACATGCAAATATTTTTCGAATTTTTTTTTTAAAAATTTGCTTTATCTTCAATATTTGTATTGATAACTTAATGTTTTTGTAAAAAAAATTTAAGAAATATCAATAAACTTCAAAGAGGAAAAGCGAAATCACTAGAATTTTTAGCTACCAAATTTAGGATAGAATATATACTTTCTATTTTTGAAACTCAAAAACAATTTTTTTTTTACATTTTCTAGATTTATGAAATCTTAATTCATACATACATATTCTACAAAGTGAACTGTGGTAGAATTAACACAAATAAGAAATAAAATTAAAAGTAAAAATGAATTGTTTATCTTGAATTTTTTTTTTTTATTTCTCATTTTACTTTCATTTTAATATTCTCTCTGGAACATTCTTTCATATTATCACAATGCATTTTCTGCATTCTTAACTTGCATGTTGCATTACATTAATTTCACGACCATTTCCACTAAACTGTAGTCAACAATTTTATACGAACGAGTGCAAATTCCAAAATTAAACGTGCAAGAACACTTTAAAAATGATTGACACTCTTTTTAAAAAAAATAAACAAAAACCTTGAGTTTCTTTTTCATTCCTCTAAATCATTTTGGCAGATATGAAAATTCATTAGCTTGTCACACATAAACATCGGGAGCAAACGAAAGAAGTCCTCTTTTTACGCCCCTAGAATAAGAGCCCGGGGTGGAAGAAGGAAGGGAAAAAAAATACGACGACAAATTTTTTTAATAATAATAATAACTATCTCCCTCTTTTCCTTTCTTCCCCACGAGCAACACCTGTCCGGGGTCATTACGACAGGGAGGGGGAACGTCAAAAAAATGAAACTAGGAAATTATGTGGAGGGTGAGGTAAGGGGCTACATCAACAAAATGTGGAACTTTCTGTCAGCCAATGAGAAGCCCAGCACGCGATTGCTGCTCTCGGTAACGGTCTAACGTCTGCCACACAGCATTATCGATCGTCCGTGCTCGGGGTGTTCAGACGATTTCTAGGCTGCCATTCGGATAACACAGGTTCCGCAGCAGAAAGGGGCTCCAGTACAATGAGTCGGTTTTGATGTTTACTCTTTTTCTTTGTAAAAAAAAACGATGCCGTTTGGTTTTCCTGGTTCACTTTCTCCCATGAGGGATTCTGCAAGGTGTATTTTTCTGGCCAGATTGATCTCGATGGAGGCATGGATTGCTCGAATTGGTGGAATTTGCTGTTCTGAGAGTGTTGGTAACATCGGATTTAAGGGTGAGTATAGACAGTTTTGTTTTTATTAAAAAGGGGAAGAGTTATAGATAAGAGCATTCGGTTGTGAAAGGGGTCGTACCCTCTTCGTGGGTCAAGATAAATCACATTTTCTTTTTCCATTTTTGGATTTGAGAGGGTAGCGTGTGGCAATATTTTGCTTTTAATACATTTGGCTTGAGATATTTTCTCGTTTTCTTCTACATATATCAACACAATATGGTGTTGTGCGTTGGACAGCTCTTTGAAATGCAAATTCCTTTAATTTAAATATTTTGATTTGCTGTTGATTTTTGCATGAAATAACAAATAGATCCATTCTGAAAATTGACAATGTGATTTAATTTATTGATTATTCTCAGAAAAATAGAGAGAATAAATTATAAGAAAAAGGCTTAGTGAAAACTAAAGTGCTAATATTGGATTTCTGATAAAATTTTGCAATAAGAAATTTTTAAAAAATTAGGTAGAAAAAACTGAAATAGTTGACGCGAGACTCATTTTAAGATCCATCATAATGCAGATTTCATGGAAGATATGTTTCCTTTAAAGTTCAATATACATGTAAAAACGTTCAGATAAAAATTTCAAAACGTGCTACTCGAAACTTGCCTCCTGGAATATTAATCAGTTCAAATTTATTCAATATTTTTTTTTTACTCTTTTGAATGCGTTTTTTTTTTTTTTTTGGTTTTTTTTGGTATTTTATGTTAAGCTCTGAAAATTTTTGAGTTACAAAATATATTTATAATTTATTACAAATAATCTTTAATATTTATAAGTATAAAGCATTTTGCAAATTAATAAACAATTGAGTTGATTATCGAAACAATACTCTGAAATTAAATTATGCATCAAGTGGATTTTTTTAAAAAAGATTTTTACACACATCACACTTAAGCTCAATTATCTTATTATAACAATAAATTGAATCTACAAATATATTATTGAAAAATATTGCATTAACTGAAAATAAAAGATACTGGAAACCTTTCTCATTATGATATTAATAAATATGTATTTTATTATCTGTACCTTTTTATATATACATAACAAACATTTGAATATAATAATAGGAATTAATGTTAATGTCACACTAAAATTTTCAAGTAATATTTCATTAGTTAGTTCATTTAATATTGGCACGATATGATTAATATTTGTCCTTAAGTTATATATATCTTATTCTAGATTCACAAAGAAAATATAATATAATTTTAATTGGATGGTTGTCTTTCATTTATATATTATACCTCTGATTATACTTATTAATATTCAATTCTATAAATGAGTCTAATTGAAAAATATGGTACTTTTACACTTGTAGATAAGTTTTTTAAGTGAAAATAAAAAAAACCTTTTATCGAGACTCAGTGAAAAAAATAACAAATTATATTGCAATGCTTCTGAATTCTGTTCGTAAATTGGTGTACCCAGAATAAAATAATCCAAATTTATTACAAATTTTACAATTTTTCTCCCTACCCCCCTTTTGTTTTTGAGGAAGTAACCTAATGTTTCGTTTATTTACTATATCAGTTTAAATGAGACCTTACAAAGAGAGAGAAAAAACATTTGAATCTATATATTTTACATACATATTTATATTTTTATGATTAAAAATCGTTAAGTGAACACAAACTCTCACACGGAAATAAATCCTTATAAAATATTTAAGTGTCGAATTTTGAACGATTAAAAGTAAAGATATTCCTATCATGCTTATTATGAAACACACAATCTTAATTCTTATATCCTGATCCTTATTAAACCTATTTTCAAGAGAATTAATTAATGAATAGTATTTAATAGAACACATACGTATTTTTTTTAAAAAGAAATTTATATCAAAAATTATAAAATTCATAAAAAGATGTTTCAAAAATTTTTGAATGAAGATCATGTTATACCGTTATAAAATTTTATTTCCAGTTTTATGGAACAAACAAAAAAGTAATAAACAATTGTTAATTAAGTCACAAATACAACATTCAATTTTAAATTTATAAACTCATTTATGAAAACTCGTTATCACGAGTGATTGATAGATTACTAACGTCATACTAAAAGCAACACGAGAGTTATTGGCGACGAATCTTGCAATTTCGAACTACGGTCACTTGCCGAGGATGAACCCTGAGCTGGTACCCCACTTTCCAAATATCAGGAGTGAACATATTCATAATTGTAAGATTTGATATGTTTCATAGAATTTTTGCTTCAAGTTATGATTATGGAGTGGAGAACCTTGTTTTTCGTTTAAGAAAATTTAATAAAATATACGAAATTTTAATAAAATTCACGAAATTTTAATAAAATGTACTTTAAATTCTGTACATTATTTTGTAAAATCTAAATAAAAAAAATTATCTGCTTAACCAGTCTTAGAAGGTTAAGGTTCCGTGAGGAAGTTTGAATACATTCAAGTTGCATTTATGAGGGATATAGAAAGTTTCTTTGAGTAAAATATAAAAAAAAAAGTAGGAAGTGAGTGTATGTGTGTGTTACCGCTCCGCGCGCGCGCGGCCTATTTTGCCCAGTACGAAACTTAATTTTATAAAATGTATTAAAACAAAGATAAATTCTCTCGAAAGAGTTCTAACAGGCTTGAAGTAAAACTCGCACAAAAAAAATTAAGCAATTTTTTACTTTTCAATTGTTGCATTATTTTATTCTGTACATTGTTATATATGAATTCCAGAAATGACCAAAAATAGCATCAGATTTTTCAAATCTTGAAGGCTATTGTTAGCCCGCCATTTTTTGTTCCGATACCCTCAAACTGCTTCTTCTTTTTTTGACTTCTTTTCTGAAATGAATGTATTTTTAATTGGAAAGAAATTATTTAAGCCTTTTCAAATGGTTATATTGGCATCAGTGATAAATATTCTTCAAATATATTTACAATAATTTTTTGACATATTTTATTTGGTATTTTATATTATCATTCTCACATGAAAAGGAAGATTACACCCTCATATTTGAAATCTGATAGGACATTTTCAAGATATCTCCATATCTAAAATAAACGATATATGTCTTGTTTTTATACAGAATTCTATTTATTCTGATATTAATTAATTTTTTTTTATTTTCTCTGAAGTGTTTCGTACTGGGCGAAATGAACTTTTAAAATATAAAAAGAATCAAAATTAAAGAAACAAATACCGGTATAATTAAATTACTGTAAATATTACTTAAAATTTGTTAGGCAATAAAATGAAATATTTAAAAAATGAAATTATTATTGATAATTACTGTAAAATATTTGTGAGCGATTTTTTAATTTGTAATTAAGGTTGTGAAAATTTTCTAAGCATCCAGTAAATTGAGAATGATGAACATAAGAAAATATAGGCATAAAGTAATTCTATTAAAGTTTCAGCATCATAAAAGTTCAACTTAAGTTTTTTTTATTTAAACTTCGACATTTGTAGCGACAAATATAGATAGCCATGAGCTAAATTTGGCATTTCAAAGAAAGAGGTCTATTTTTTTTTTCTCTGGTTACTCTTTCTTTTTTTCCACCTCGTAAGTTCATTTATACTCATTGAGAAATTGGGCAGATTTAACAATACGTTATAAACGTGATTCACAAACACTGATTCATGTCGACACCGAATCTTAACTGTAATTTGTACATAAATTTTGTCCCTTTGGAATAGAGAAACTTTTTATTGTATTCTTTATAATCCAACGAGAATGCATCATTTGATAAACTACTTTACATAGGAGATTTTTTTTTATTGTTTACTACTCATTTAATACCAGGAAAAAATAAGGAATAAGAAAAGTTATAGCGATATAATTCTTAATAAAAATAAAGCAAGCTCCATATATCTTTTTTTTCTTTCCATTATGAAAAATCCGAATCATCTCCTTAAATCGACTGTACAATAATTTTGAATTGCCGATTTGAGTTCAATATACAATAATTCTGAATGCTTCAAATAAAGCAAATTTTAAAAATACTATTTGCATTATTTACGTATGTTGATGAGATGCAACGGCATTTTGTCGATTAGGTCTAGAAGGTGAATAAACTCGATTTACATTTGCAGAGATTGCTCATTTTGATATTGATTTTGACACCAACCATACATATTTTATAAGAAGCTCGTAATTTGTGTTTCATTTCGTAATGTTAGAATATAAGGTTCTGTGCTTTAGAATTTTTTGTAATAGTATGATATATAGTACAGTATGCTACATAAAAAAAATTCTCGCTTCCTTTTTTTTTTGAGTCGTAAATAAATTAGTAATCCTACCGTAAAGCTTTTGTAGCACTTTTGAACATTTTAAATTAATATTTTTTACACGTGGTTGAAGAAACAAATATATTTTAGAAATTAACATGACATTTCCTTAATCTTTTTGTGAGACTACATTTTAAATAATTGAAAACTACTGAATATTAAAAATGCTATGTAGTATAAAAGCAGCTAAATATATATATATATATATATATATATATATAATTAGATTTAGCAATCGTTAATGGCTAAATAAATAGTCTTTGAAATTTTAAAATTGTAAAAGAAAGTCGGCTAAAATCAATATTTGGGAGAAGTCTATCAAGGGGAATGTCACCTAATTTCATTTTGTAGAATTTATTGAAATATTCCAAAATTTATTATTGTTTAAAAGTAGCAAAATAAATTATTACTTATTTTTGAAAAGTATAATATAATTTCTATTTTTATCTGCTATCTAGAAGATTTTATCTTCTCTCTGGTTAATGGAATCTTGAGTGATCTTCAAAAATATCCAAGGATCAATTTCAAAGCAATTTTTATTGCGAAATGTTTTATTTGGTTAAATTCAAGTTAAATTTTGTTCTCTGATATAAATTTCTTTGCAATTGATTCACAATCTGATGTTCTATATTTTGTTATGTCTAAAATTTATAAAATTCGTTTCTTTTAATTACGGAATAATGAAAAGGCAATTTTAACTAGTTAATTATTTTGTTCCTCTCCAGAACAATATCGATTCTTTTGATGTTCCATTTATCCTCCAATATGACTCTGAATTTTTTTAAAGAAAGAATTTACCAGAAGGTTGATTAGAAACAAACCATTTTGACCGTGATGAATCGGTTGATTTCGAACCTCTTATCATTCGGCGACTTTTTAAAAAGCATTTTCTTATAGAGAAAAAAAAATCTTTCAATTTTCTCATTGTGAACAAAACTCTGCTAAATTCGACCAAGAATATAAGCAATTTTTTTCTCCTGTACTAAAATTCCACTTTTGGGGCCTTCATTATATAACCTTCAGGAGATCATGAGAATTAACATTAAATTCCAAAATATAAAACTGTTTGATAAAATATTTTGCTACTTCAGGATATTTGATGTTTAATGTTAAATTGCTTTATCGATATTGTTATTCAATGTAGGAATATGCAAGCTGTTTCTTTAGCAAACTAAATTGACACATTTTATCCTAATTGAATTATATGAAAACTTTATTCCATTTTTCGATGGTTTGGATAGAAGAATAAATATAATGTAATAATCCAATTAAAAAACTGACATATATTCAGTCAGAAATGCAATTTTATATCTTCCATAATCTCATATAAGAGAATTGTTAAAGGAGATAGATTTTTGATTTCACTGCATGATTATTTAATTCAATGTTTGTTTCGTTTTTTTTTTTTTTTTTTTTTTTTTTATTTTTTTTTATTAATTGCGCCTTGTTTTTTCGAACATCCTAGGAAGTATAAACTTGTTCACAAATTAGTTTTAGATCGAAATATCCATTTTAAATATTTGCGCATATAGGTATTTTAGTATCTGAATGCGCATGTACATAGCTAAGAAAAAGTGTCACAATACTCAGTCTTGTCAAAGAGCACTATGAGCTTTTTTCGCATAGTGCTTATAATTAACAAGCATTTTGACATTGAAGTATATATTTATGCTCTAAAACACATACACAAAGGCGGTTTGACTGAATCTGTGACCTTAGGACATCAAGCTGCCTTCTAAATTATTTCTAGAGCAACGACCACACTTCGCTAGAGAGAGTGGTCTCGCTTATATCCAGACAAGATCCTCATTTAATACAGTTGGACTCGTGTGAAAGGTCAAGCAACACTTCTATTTCCTATGTACTAAGACCTAATAAAGTCTGATCTCCTGCGAAAGAAACGCCCCCCCCCCCCGCACCAGAAGCTACAGTTTTGTAGGTGTCAGTTCCTGTCTGGGTTGGGTTACTCAGTGACCAATAGCTCAGTTTATTAATTCAGCTATCTAACCGAAAGGAAGAGTTATGTCCCTTGGTTTTGGAAAAGGTGTGATCAATTTTATTCTACACAAAGGTATTGGTTTATTATTCTACAACAAAGAAATGTGGGTTTGCAGTTTCAGAGATCCACTAAATGTTCGACTGGAGCAACGTGTCCGAGGACATTGTACTACTTCTTTTAGAGTGAGACTAACACCAAAAAATGTCATATTTGTATGGAAAATGCGAGAGAGATAAATACTTTATCTGATTGTAAAAATCATCTTTAATTTTTATAAATTAAATACATTGATTTACTGTAAATAGTACTCTTTATATATCCTGACATTTAACGCAATCTAAATAACCCCAGCAGCCGAACAAGTGTTTTTCAAAACTAATATCCCTTACGATTTTTATACATTTAAATTTGCAGTATATTCTAAGATGAATGTAAATTTCTTACTTTTATTCGTGAAATACATACAATTCTTGGAAGTTATGCGAGAGACGGTGGGGGAAAATAAAAACACTAGAATTCATGAGGTTTATTCGATTCTTTACGTCCTTAGGGGCTTTCTTTCATTCGGTAAGTACGGGCATCATAATGATTTTTTTTTCTTTCCCCTGGGGCTTACTGTCTTTGCAAACACAGATGACACGCCCCCAGGATATCCTAGAGATCCTTCTGTATTACGATCCTCCTTCTTGTCATTTTTTTTTTTTATCTTTCTTTCCTCTTTTTTCAAATGTCTGGATCACAATTACACCTTGTCTGGCGTAGCATGGCCAAATTTGGCTCTTGCACCATTAAACTCCACAATCACTCATTCACTTGATTATTTGTAATATGTCGTGATTTCCTACTTCATTTGACAAGAACGAATGTTTATTTCTCCCTCTCTGTTGACAAAAATTATTTCCAATTCTTTATTTTGATTGACAGAGAACTTATAAAGTCAGCACATAGTAGCAGCTATAAACATGTACAAAATAAAACGATGTAAAATTTTCTTGAAAGAAAAATTAAATAAGCTTAAGGGAAGGTTATAGTGGTGCCGCAAGGTAAATTTAATTGGGCAGCAATGCTGTCTCATAGTGTGGTGGGGAAACTGTAGGAGTAAGATATAAAGTGATAAAAGAATACCATATATATATATGTATGTATGTATAAAGGATGTATGTATATTTAAAATATCCTTTATACATACACACACACACACACATATATATGGCATTAATTTATCAAAAGGTTTTCTACCTCTAAGATGAATGCTGCCTCTATCGTCAATATTTTGTTTAATGTTACATAAGCAAGTACACACACAGCAAAATGTAAACTTCACTGAATAATGCAATCACTTCCGACCTCAGAAGCTGTCTAAGTTTCTATATTATCCTGTTAACCAAGAAGAGAGAACACAATATACATTAAAAAAGCAAAAGAAACAAAAACTTGATAAATTCGAACAAACAATCGTACTTCATTTTTCTTTTCTCCTCTCCAACACTAGTAAACAATATGTCAAAGACCATTCATAAGACACAACGGAATCTTTATTGATGAGACTGTAATGATAACTGATGATCAATAGGAAAGGTTCTTCTTTAACCTTTGCGTTATATGTAACCCTGCTTTCTATTTGAATGGATGGAACATTTCGGATATTGATCATTGGTAAGAAAGCTAGTTTGCTTTCAGAAATAAAATATAACAATTTGATATTGATATCTAATACAGGTATTTTTTTAAAAAAAATATATTAGTATTATCATAAATTTCAAATCCGTAACAAAAACTGCCTTTTTAAAAAGGCCTTTTTTGTTTTAACTTTGAATATATGCTTGCTTACCGCAAATTTAATATCAGGCAAATATTTTAAGAAAAGTCAGTTTTTTTTCTCATTTCACTATGGGAAAGGAAAATTTAGTTTTCAAAAAAAAAAAAAAAAAATCATTTTCCACACATACATACACATGTATCATCGAGGGGTTTACTATCTTCAGTTAACGTGGGTGACGTGCCCCCGGGATCCCCTCACTATCATTCTCTCTTTTCGACACTACTTGTCAGCTCATTTTTTCCATTTTACCATCTTTTTCAAACGTTTAGATCACAGTAAAACCTTGTTTGTCACAACATAGCCATATTTGGCTTTTGCGCCATTAAACTCCATCATCACTCACTCACTCGTGGACTCCCGATCGGCGTTGTTTTCATCAAATCGTGGGTTCGAACCCTGATGCCACAAAAGACTCGCCGGGTTGCAGGAATGATACTCGTTAAATCTGGTCGAGGTACCAAGTCCTCCTCTAGAGAAGTGTGGAAGTTTGAAGAGGTAACTGTCTCTCAGCTCATATGTCGTTCTCGTCATACTTGACTGAATTTTAAAATTGCGAGGTCCATCAGCAATAGCCCTCGTGTTTCTTAACAATCAAAATCACACTCAAAAGCATTAAAATAAGATCGATTATTTAAAAGTGAAATAGTTATATATGTGAATGAAGTAATCAATTTGTGAAATTAAAAGACGACTTCATTAATTAAAGTGTGGGAAATTAAAATGTGATATTAAAATGTGAATGAAGGAATTAAAACGTGTTATTAGAATAAATGAATGAATTAATTAAAATGTGGTATTAAAATATGAATTAATTAATTACAATAAGAATAAATTAAACTTTTAATTATTAGTTACTCCCTATTTTTTTCAAATCTTTTTATCGAAACACGTGGATTCATAACATAGAGGGAAAGCATGGATACACAACAGTGTAATTTGAATTAATTTCACTGTTTACACACATGCATTTCACACCATTTACCCATAGGTCTTGTAGCCAGAAATCCTCTAAGCAACTCTAATGCGATATTAATTACTCCATTCCAAGCAGCGACCCGAATGATGAGAAGACGCTTTGAAGTACACCACCGCATCATTACTCACTCCCAGAACTGAGATTCAATTATTCTCCAGAGACTCGCAGCCATTCTCTGAGAAATCTGGTGTCTTGTTGGAGAGCAATGGGAAAGGATGAGAACTCTTCTAATCAACTAGAAGATCTCGCCATTTTTGAGATAGTTATTTTAGTTGATTTTCTCATTTTTAAAAATGAATGGAGAAGTTATGTCCTAAAATTGAATACAGATAAAATGATTAATGCAAGCTGATTCCCTCCGGTTTTTCGGATGACAACTATTTTCATGTAATTTTTAGTTCAAGAATTTTTTTTAAAAAATTATAGTAAGATATAGTATTCTTTTATTAGTTAGACAAATTTTACAAAAGTGTAAGGGAGTGGAGGTAGAGTTAACTGGTGCAAGAGCCGAATGTGACCGTGTTGCGCCAAGCAAAGTAGATTTAGTTTTTATAAACGCTCACTTAAAGCAACACGAGGGCTATTAGCGACGGACCTCGTAATTTTGAACCTTGGTTAATTGACGAGGACGATACCTGAGCTGGCACCCCCTCTCCTAACTTCCACACCACGCCAACGAGAGTACTTTGGGCCCCGACAGATTTAACATGCATCAGCCCCGGCTACACGGCGGGTCTTTAGCGGCCAAAGATCGAACCCCAACGAAATCCGCAGGCCACGAATCCGAAACCATGACCACTAGGCTACAGCAGTCATTCCAAGCAAAGTAGAACTGTGATCTAAGCATTTGAAAAGGAGATGAAGTTTAAAAATCATTAACAAGGAGGGTCGAAAATGTAAAATAGGATAGCTAGGGTATCCCTCAGAATTAAACCCCTTGGGAAAGAAAAAGATCATTGGGATGTTTCAGGGTCATGATGCCCGTACCAAGAAGGTAAGCTCCTGAATAAAAAATGAAGTTAAAAAAAACTTGAAATCTCTTGCTATAAGAAAATTCAACGAAAACGAGTTCTCTCAAAGAATTGAAAATACTTTTAAATTGAGAAAAGAAAATTCACTAACAAAATTGAAATTTGTTATTGGAAATAATTACGCCACAATTCTTATAAATACGCTCTCACCTCTTCTACTGAAAATTAAAAAAAAAAAAATTAATCTTAGAGGAAATCCTTAAAATCGATATTAGTTAAAACAAACTTAGACATGAAATAAAAACAATCATGAATGAAAATTATTCCATAAATTAAAAGAGTGCCGAAAAGAAATGTATATCTTCGGAAGGGTAAATTCAAATAAAACGTTTAGTGGAAAGGAACTTATTCTCGAAGTGGGAACCTGTTGTTGGAATTTTAGAGATATTAGAGAAAGTAAGAATAGAGAGAAAGACTAAAAACAGAGAGAATTTGATCCCCCTCCTCCCACGCCCACACAATTTTGTTAAAGTAAATGTTCCCTTTTTTTTTTTGGAGAAAACGATGCCTGATCATGAAACACTTTGTATGCTATTATTCCATAGTTTCAGAAAGTAATCTAATGCAGCAACAGTGTCTAAGTTTCGTATCTTATTATTAGAGCTTTAATTCCATCCATCAAACATAAAACATTATATTTTTGCTCATGTTCTCGAGGGAACAAAAGAAGGAATTAAATGATACACATATTGTTGGTGAAAAATAGGCAATTAATAATAGATTTCATCTTTAGAACAAAATTAAGTAACAATAAACTTGATAAATCAATTGAGTTGAGAGTTAATAGGAAACTATAATATACTAATGTATAAAAATTTTAGCTGGTCGCGCTACTTAAGAAATATTCAAAATCACAGTTGCGAGATCGTTATACACACAAAGAGGAAATACAAGTCTCACATTTTCTTTTAGTGAATTTGTTAGGTGGCCGTAACTCGAGGCCGGCAGTTTCCGTCGAGTCGTGGGTTCGAGCCTTGATGCTACAAAAGACCCGCCATGTAACCAGGCCTGATGCATATTAAACCTGTCGAGGCTCAAAGTTTTCCTAATGGCGTGGTGTGGAACTTTGGAGAGGGAGGTGACGCTCAGGTGTTGGCCTGATCACTTCACCGAGATTCAAAATTACGAGATCCGTCACCACTAGCACTTGTGTTGCTTCTGCTGCTACAAGAATAAAACCAACGAATTTATTTGATAATTTTATGATTAAAAATCATTCGAGTCCTAAAGTAAGTAGGAAGTTGTATGTTAGAAAAATGGCAGTGTTTAAAGTTTGAATATTTGAAAAACAACGCAAGAAAATGAACCCTATACATAAGAAAAGGATTAAAATGCCAAATGCTTCATATATAGGAAGAAATCTATTTAATAATTTTGGTTTAAAAGAGTGGCGTTCTATCGCTAAAATGTGGTTATTGGTGATGAGCTTTATGATGTATTGATTTTTTTTTATTAATATCGCAATTCGAAGTAAGAACAGGTTTTCTGGAGACGGATCTCGTAATTTTGAACCTCAATCAAGGGACGAGGACATCAACTGATCAGGTACACATTCTCTGAACTTTCATATCTCTCCGATGTGAGGATTTGCAGCCTCGACAGATTTAAAATGCATCAGTCCCATTAATCAGAAGGTCTTTAACGGAATCAGGACTCGAACTCATGACTTAACTGAATTAATTCCGACCTCGAGCTCTCGACTATGACCACTCAGTTACCACAGTCGCTATGAGCCTTGCAGTTTTGAATTACAAAGTGTGATGAGGAAGACACCTTAACTAGAATCTTACACTCCTAATGTCCCTCGTACAACATTTTGGAGGTTGGTTTCTTTCAGTGGACAACAACCTCTATCTTTCCGCAAGATGGGTCTTCGGCAGAATGAGGATTCGAATTCAAGGCTCAAATTGAATTTCGGCAGCTACAAACGGAACCTAACAAGGAAACTGTTTGCGGCCTGGTATTGTATTTACGTTGTATTACATTTTTTTAATGAAAAGGAAATGTAAATTTATTAATCTTTTTTTGAAAATCACGTTTTTATGATTTTCTTCAAAATTGCTGAAAAACATAAGTAGATTGTCATAGCACACAGCAGTTAGTTTAATACTTTATTATATATAATTAATGTTGCATTAGAGATCACCAACAAAATGTTAGAAATAGTTCTCTTCACTTTGAGTGACTATCAGGTGGTTAGAATAAAATTTGATTTGGTAACGAGAACAACAACTGAACTAGTAGCCTCTCTCTCCAGTCTCTTACATCACATCAAGACAGAATTACAATGACGGTGAAAGTGAAAAGCAATAATAAACTATTTGAAGGTGCGACAGATTTGTATTATAAGATTCTAATCAAAAGTGAATTACAATTAGATTTGTGAGTAATGTGATATGCCATAATGTTGATCTTAGAGGTATCAGTTTTGTTAACTGCGGTATTTTTGAAGAAATGTTAGTGTCAGATTTTTAAGGCTAAATTAGATCCAGGGAAAGATTTTTGATTATTATGATATACTAATGAATAACACTTTTTTCCAATCAAAACTTTGTAAATGTAATTAATATGGCCACATTATTTCGAGTTTTGTGATTGATTCGAAAAGAAAGGTCGTGATAGGTTGGTGATCACTGTCGCGATCTAAAGGCCGACGCTCTGTTCGCCGTTCATGAATTTGAGCCTTGATGCCACTTAAATACCTGCCGTGTTGCAGGACTGATGCATGTTTCATGTGTCTAGGCTCCAAGTTCTCCCGATGTCGGGGGGTAGAAGTTTGAAGAGGGAGGGGCCAGCTCAGGTGTCATCCTCGCCACTTGACAGAGGTTTAAAATTGCGAGGTTCGTGTCAGTAGCTCTCGTGTTGCTTCTACGTGCGACGTTAAAACACAATCAATCAAAGAAATGGGTTGAAAAGAGAAATTCCAAACAAACATTCATTTCAAACAAACGTATCGTCACACAAAAGTTGTTTCGAAAGTCGCTCAATTTTTTTTTTAAAATTACAATTCTTATGAGTGGAATGGGAAAGAGGTACCTGCTTTCAAATTTCTGTAATCAGAATCGTGACAACCATGTATCAGATACACAAACTGTTGGTATTGTTGATAGAACTGCAGTGATTCGAGTAAGCCTGAATCGAAATTCATTCCGTGGAAGCTTCTGGATATCGATTTCTAGTTCTACTAGAATGAAGAAAAATAAATCTGGATAAACAGTGGGGAATGTGTCTAGGAAAATAAAACGATTCTCCTTTTATTTTTTGAAGTGAAAGTCAACAAAACCAGATACGTACGTTTGGTAAAATAGTTATTTGTACGCTTTGATATCTTTAATTTTTATTTAAATAAAAACAGGTATTTTGACAAAAATCGTTTTAATACAATACATTTATCGTACAATTAAACATCAAATTTTTTTAATCAAGTTAAATAACGAGTTTCTAACCTCAAAAGTTCCAAATTTTCTTGCAGAGAAAGTGTTTGTGTCCTCTCTCACCAAAATGCGTACTGCTTTTACAGTCTTGATAGCTGAAAGGATAATTAACACAGTAGCAACAACAATGGATAACTTTGTACCATTTTTGAGGTTTGACATTTTATCTACATTGCTCTTGAAAGTAATTGAGAATGGCACCTTAAACTAGAGAGGTGTCTTTAAACATGAGAAATGGTATTTTGATCTCCATAAAAAGGAAAATTACACCAAGAAATTTGAAAAGCGATTACATTGCCATTTACAACTATTTGATACATGTTGAGAAAGTATGAGGATATTGGATGTATCGAAAATAAACTCAGATCTGTACGTCCCATCAAATTAACAATGGGTAAACAGAAAAATAGCTTTAAAAATCATATGGGCTCAGCTCAAGACCTTGTACCATTTTCTAATAGCTGAGCAAAATTTCAAAAATTAAGAAATGTTCTTCAATTCAAATTTAAAAGTAGGATCCCCAAGGAAACGGCCATTCACATTAACAAAAACACTCGGAATTTTTTTTGGTATTCAGAAATAAACCAATGAAATTTTGTTAAACAGCGGTTTTTTGCTGCTGAGAGTAAGCTACAAATTCGAAAAATTTGGCCTAAAAATAGAACTCCTTTGGATCCAAAACATATACTCACAACTCTCAAGTATAATGAAAATGTTATGATTTGGGAGTGTATGGCTTCTATCGAGTGGGAAATTTAGGTTTTATTGATACTATAATGACAGCTTTAACATATATTGATGTGTTGAGGCATAACTTATTAATCATTGCTAGGAAATTATGCTTAGAGACTACTTTTCACTTTCAGCAGGATAACGTTCCAAATTGTCCTCCTAGGGTCACCAGGACATGGTAACTTTACAATACTCGAAGGTGACTGGTAACTTCATCACAATTTCTAGACATGAATCCAACAGCAAATTTGTGAATGGGATTGGATGCACGAATTCTATATATAACAGTAATTAAAGCTGAAGGACTTCACATAAAGTATTAATTTTTATAATTTAACTAAAGTTTTCTAAATTAGAGCACACTAAAAAAGTGTACAAATACTATTTGCGTTATATTTGTTAAAATATAAGAAAAATATTATTTTGCTTTGCTTTCATGCTGTTAAAAAATTAAATTAAAGTTTTACATAGTTATTACCTAAATATTTTATTTTATTATAATTTAAGGGAATGAGAAGTGTACAAATAATTATTTTACCAACTGTATGTTAGTTTTTGGTTAAATGTACATTTCTTCTCAACTAAATGTCAAAAAATGAACTAAATCCTCTTCTTTATCAATTTACAAATTTTCCTGTGTTACGATCTTCAAAATTAGAATTATAGGAAAAATACACTAGACATATGCTGACGGTAAGTTCTAATTATTACTTTACAAAAAATTCAAAATAGTCTTTTATTGCAAATGGAGAATTGACAGAAAGAGTTTGGTAGAAGGTACTTATTTACCGTAAGCGTTCTGTAATCCGGCATTCGATTGTTATGCTTGTATTATAATTAGACAACGACCGAAACACTTGCTTCCCGTATATTAGGGAGTTCGTTGACTTTGATCACCAAATTGCGAGTCAGCACTGCTCGCACCCACAGTTTATCGTAACTGTCAATTTTCATTTCCGTATAGTGCTTTCTAGCGGATTACATACCATATTTGCACAATATTACAATTGTGTGTGTGTGTACTGTTCAGTAAAATGTTTTCAAAACCCAGCAGGTGTTCTTCTACACACACACACACACACACACACACACACACATATATATATATATATATATATATATATATATATATATATAGTTATATATATGTAGTAACCTTATTAAAGCTATATTGACGCTCGATAATCCGGTAAATCAGCCGTGGTTCCGAACGTGCCGGTGTAAAGAAACTTTTACTGTAATTTGTTTTATATTTTTATTGTAGCAATCCAAGATACCAAATTCTTAATGCGAATAACTTGACATTTTATGCTAATCGTTACCAATCTATCGTTTCTATTCTCATAAAATGCTTCCGCAATAGCCTTCAGAAATAATTCCAAATGGAAAATGATCCATTTATCTAATTTCAGAGACGCAATTACGAAAAGATGGATTTCAATACAATCAAACATTCAAAAATTAGATTTATGCTTAAAAATATCCTCTTTAGAAAACTAATCGTTTCAAATGCTATTTTAATGGGGCGAGGCGTAAGAAAAATCATTTTTCTTCACCTACCTGACACAGATTCCTAATTATCCAGAAAATCTTTGAGAACTTTAATGCCAAAACTCTCATAATTCGATTCGGCTGAGTGAATCTAACTCTTTTTCAAGTCATTAGATATTTTTTTAAAATAATTTTGGGGAAAAAATTTATTATTAATAATCCATTTCTCACAAAACTGATGTTTACTTAGGTTAAATATAAAAAAGGAGTTTTAATAAAACATTATTTTGCGATGTTATTTTTTTAAATCTTTATTAAGTAATTCGTTAACAACTGAAAACGTTTTTGAAAAGAAAAAAAAATTAGTGAATAGTAGAATAGAACGATAATATAAATTATAATAGTGTGTGTGAAGAGTGTTAAATTTCGATACTTTTCTATTTTATAGAATAAAAAAAATTACTCTGCAATTGATCCCAAAGGTTCATAAGGACGCTGATCAAATAAATGTTTTTGTTTGAAGATTTTACATTCCTATCGCTTTAAAAATTCATTAAATGAAATAATGAAAAAAAAAATTAAGGGAATATTCTTGGTACAGGCGAATGTATTAAGTCTGCAATCAATAATAAATTTGCAATCAGAAATGAATTATATTAGAGAGACACTGCAAGTCTGAACATGTTTTTGGGTGCTAAATCAGGATGATCCCACTTAGTTACCTGTGTTTTAGATATTCCTAAAGTATAAAACATATCATGTGTTAAAGAGTTTATTACAAAACGAGTTTGTATAAAACAAACAATTGATGTATTGCTAATACTTGCTAAAAGATTTCACAAAAATACATAGTCGCTGATGGTTTCTTTAGACTATTTCAACACCAAACGTGCAAACTTAATGGAGATAGAACACGGAGCATCTCTTTGATTTATGAATCCAATGGATATGTATTTTTTTTATTTAGAATGTTGAACCAAAAAATTGTATAGCTGCAGGATGTAATATTTTAGCACTCTTGATGTTTTTTTCAATTTGTGTTCCAAGGTTCGTGCTTTTGAGTTTGAGGCCCCTTCTCTTTTACAAAGACGGAACTGCTTTTCACTGTCAAAATAGAATTCATTAGTGTATGTGCATAGCATATGTTCATGCATAGTGCCAGGAACACGATCTCATCCTCCCTACATCCGGAAAGGTACCAATGTTAGGGTACATGAATTACAGTGTTAAATGGACTGCCGGACTCCTCTTCGTGAGATCGTGATGCTTGAGTTCGAGCATTTACGGTACAAAAATTACTGCTTTACATTTTTTTCTTCGCAGAACTACATTCACTGCTTAATAGCTTACTTGAATCCCTGCATTATTGATGGAGATGACTCCATATCATCTTCTCTTAGTCAACATTTTATCATTTACTTTCAGTAAATTGATGAATCTTAATTTTCATCTAATGTAGTTGAGGAAATTGTGGTTAGCATAAAAGCGGATGCTATTTTTATGGAATGACCTATAGGGCTACTGTAATCTGGAACCAAACTTGCAAAATAATAGATGAAAGGTCTCGAATTAAGGTCTTGAATTCGCAGGAGACTGAGACCGTGGTAGTTTAACGGTCATAGTTGCGAAATCGAGGCAGGCGTTGATTACATGGCGTCGTGGGTTTGGCCACTAAATACCCACCGTGTAATGGGGCTGATGCATTTCAAATCTATCGATGCTCTAACTCTCCTTTAACATGTTGTGAAAGGTATCAGTTCAAGAGTTGTCTTCTTCTCTTCAATAAAGTTCAAAATTACGAGGTCTGTCGCAAATAGCTCTCGTGCTGCTTCTAAGTGTGACGTTAATAAGTAATCAATCCATCCATCCATGGAAGACTTATGTAAATTATAAATATTGCTTTATCCTACGAGCTGCATTCCCATTCCATTGGTGAATCTTGATTTTCATTAAAGTAGGTGAGGAAGATGCTATTAGCATAAAAGTGACCTTTTTTTACGGAACGCATTACGACTGTTAGAATCTGGAACCAAACTCTCAGAAATGAAAGGTCTATGATTCGAGTTTTGATTTCATAATAGTCACTTACATAGAGGATATAATAATGCAGTTGAGTAGTTTATAGCGTCTTGGCTGTTTTTAATCAGAATGAATGCGAATGATGAGAGAAAAGGAGCCTTCTAAAGAATATGAGTGGGGAAAGGGAAATGTGTACATTCTACATTGAGGGAATTGCACTTAAGAGTCATCCTTTGAAGCGATTATCGGAATGATTGCGATGTACACTGGAGTTGTGTCAGTAAGGCTTCAGGGAAAGTGTCCATTTGGTTGTGGAGAATGCCTTCTTATATTTCCAATGTTGTTGTTGAAAATTATTCGAGTTCTGATATTGGATTTTGAATGATTTGCAATGCAATCGAAAAAAAAGTCATGAGGTTTTCTCGGAGGACTGCAGAAATCCGATGTCTTTATTTTGAGATTTGAGGGAAGGAGTACCGAAAGTAGTTGTGTGCTTCGTTAATTAAAATATAGGATTCAAAATACTCACGTGGAGTGATAGGATTATGTAAAGGTTAATTAATTTGAATTAATATCTTTCTAGAATATTACGAAGGCTATTGGAGGCAGATTTTGTTATTTTGAATCAAGTCAAGTGACGAAGACGACACTATCAGAGCTGGTATATCCATCTCCTGACTTTCAAACCCCATTACATGAAAATTAGGAAGCTAAGTCAAATGCAAAGTGAGCAGTTCCCATTATTTCACATTACGAGTCTCGTGGAATCAGGATTCACCCCGGTGGAACGAAAGGAGCATTCCTTCCCACGAAATTTGTGACAATGACTGGCTACCATGTCCTATATAGAATAATTAGAGTGTGAGATAACAGTTATTACATGACCATATGACTTAAAATTAAGAGCCCGTTGCCTATACCTGTTGTTAGTTTCTTTTGTTCTACATACAAATAAAATAATCAAATTGCATTTTTGATGAGGGATTTTTAATGTTTTATTTCAATAAAAGTGTATTTCATATTTGATTACTTAATTATGTTCGAAGAAAGAACTGTAATATGTATTTCTCATGCTGGAATTTATTATTAATGGTCATAAATTTGTTTGAAAATGTTACAAAAATATCAGTGATTTTCCCTATCCCGTTCATGAAATTAAGAGTGAAAAAAAATGAATGAAAGGAATATGTTTATGTGTATAATTTCATTTGATTTTTATTCCCTTTTTGTGTAGCGAAAAATAAGCGTCTTGTAAAGAATTAGGTATAAAAGGAAGTGAGCGAGCGCGAGAGAGATAGTAAATAACCGAATTCAAAATTGTTGTCTTATATTTGTACTTATTCCGAGTTTAATCAATATACATTATTTTATATTTAAAAACCAATGCTTTAAAAACCAAACATTATTTTTTTTACTAGTACAACCACAAAATAACTAAAAAAAAATTTAAAACTATCATAGGATTTTTATTATTTTATTTCAATAATTTATTTTATACTTTAAGGTGTGCGTTTGCCTTGTGGGCATGGTCGAAACTCAAGGCTGGCATTGCTCCCGCGAGTCGTGGGTTCGAATCCCGATATCGCTAAAGACCCGCCGCATATCGGGCTAATGCACATTAAAGTTATCGAGGCTTTAAGTCCTATAGTTGGAATAAATTTATTTGATTTCAAAGTCATAATCACGTGATATCAATTTTGTTACCTTCAAATGTTTAATGTATTTGTTTCACTCTTAGCATCAAATGAAATATGTTAATTTGGAAAAACGTACAATATTATGAAGCAAAATATTTATTATTAAAAAAACACTTATTAAGAAAACATTGTACATTTCCTCCAATTTATGCTATCAATTATTTACAATATGTTGCTATATTTTACTATCACAGGCAATAGTCCTACTTAACTGTTTGTCTCAGCAAAATTCGAAGTATCTAATGTAAGGATTCACTAAAAAGTCTTCGTTTTGAAACTGTGGATTTAAAATTCTGTTATAACTTTTGCAACTGTTAAGGATTGCGGTTTTTTCATAATTTTAATGATTATTTTTATGATGACAATTTCTCTTAATTACATCATTCCCTAATGACGTCTTCCTTCGCTAAATTCCCTTCATTTTTCTCGTTGTTATTTCAAAAGTAATTACACTGGTAGTGTAATACAAAATAGGCTTTCACACATGCATGTATAATGAACCACTCCCTGTTGTCAAACCTACAAAATATGCAGTGTCGTTAAATATAAACTCGGACTTTTAACTTTAATTATTGAGCAATATTTGATTAAAATTCTTCGAAAATTATGCAATTATTCATACGTTTTTTATTAAAAGTATTCTGATATGCCGTTCCTTAACTTGTTTTTTGCCCATGTTTCGAATGTGTCATAAAAAGATTAATATATATATATATATATATATATATGAAATAAATTTAATTGGATGATGAAAAATATAAAATTCTGACTCCAAAACAACGAATGTTTTAATTAACTAATGATGATAATAGTAGAAGAGCATAAATTAGTCTTTACATTTATTTGTTTGATGTTTACTGTCGTCAATCAAAAATCATAACTGCTATGACATGATAAACTTCTATGCATTTTTTCTTTGTTAGTATTAGTCAGTAGTCGAATTAAGTCTGCACTCGTAAACAAAAATAATTATTATGCTAATATTAAATAACTACTCGAGAGGTCCATATTGATATGAGAGCTTTCGTAGTCCTCAATAAAGCAATTTTCAGTGTTGCTTACAATAACGAAATTTTTTTTTTTATTGTTGGGTGATTATACTTCGGAAGAAAGTGAATGTGAATTGTTTTAACTTGCATCATAAAAATAATTCAGGACGAAGCTATGAAATTATCTGGAATATATTAGTATATTTTTAACCATCCGAATTTTATGATAATTTGCAAAACTGCTTACATGTGGAAATTAGAGATTTAACTGAAGGTTGCTAAGCCTCCTAATATGAATATCGGTTTTAAAAGTATGATTCTTAAATCAACCAGTGGGTTGTAAACAGCTTGCAAACGGTAACAATATCTGAAAAACATTGGATATAAGTCATTAAAAATAATTAATGAGAAAAGCATGACATTATTAAAATGTTAATGAAAACATAAATATCTGGCATTGTTAGAAAGTCCTAACAGAAACAATAAGTTCTATTCTAAAATATTGAGTTTAATGTTTAGATAAACCTTCATTTCAATTTGCTAAGAGAACGAATAATTTGTAGAACAAAATAAACTGATGAAGATCATTAAATTGTCGCCAAGAATCAATAAATCACCAGCTTTTAATTAGAAGCGTATTTTAAAAGAATTATGAGCTAGATTCTGAACGAACATCTCTCTATCAGCACTTCCTTCAATCTATCTATGTAATTCCTAATAATCTATCTAATTCTTATAATACTGTATTCTAAGTGGGGAGAAGGGAGATCCAATGCGACATTTTGTAGAGATGGGCGGTTTATAACAGTAAAAAAATCAACTTTAAAGAGCTAGTATATTTTAATTGAAATTAATGATGTACGCAACAAGCGAATATTGTATCCTTAATAACATTAAAGGAAACAAATAGCAGCATTTAATTTTGCAAATTTTTATTCTACCAATCACAATAATTTCTGAAACAAAATGGAACAGCCTGCCACATTGCAAAAATCATTACCTCCTGGAATAATGACTTTCAGAATCTTTCGTTATTCTTTTTAGAAACGCAAGCTTTATAAAGAGCGCTTGTAAGATAGGAACAGATATCAAATGAGCTAAAAACATTAATATATCAAATGATATTCACTACAAGAAATTTATAATGAGTAAATAATGAACGTATTACACTTTTTTTTCAATCCTGGAAACCTTCCTTCGTTATAAAATCAAGAAAATTTTTAACTGCCTATGAAGTGTAATTTTTGTAGGGCGGGAGATGGAATAGGACTCTTATTTTTGGTTCAGTATTGCTCTTTTATTGCGGAATTCACTTAACTAAATTCAATTTTTATAATTACTAATGGATAATAATGTTTCTAATTATATGAATGTCATGGGTAAATATATAATTAATTATTAAAAATATCACAGGAAAAAGTTTCATAGAAATATCAATTACATAATGAAGATAAAATTTAAAAAAAAAAATTGCAGACTGAGTTGCAGGATTTTTTTTTTTTTTTGTATTTAGTATAGTATTCTTTAGCTGTTTGTTTCCTACTTATAACATATATTGTGGTTTAAATCGAATATAAAATATGAAATACCTGATTTGAAAAATATTACATAATTCACATTACATTATGTACATATACAAATGGGAAATGTCAGACAGTTTTTATATATCATACTTTTATTAATTTTTCGGAAAGCATGGGCTTGAAAATCAATATTTTGCACCTTGAATTCATAGAAAAAGTTGATTTCAAGTAAAGCATTGAACTAAAGTTTATAAAATAATCAGATATTGATTAATTTCAGAAATTCATGTGTTAATCATGTTTTATAAATGCAATAAAAGACATTACCTATTACAATTTCATTAGTCTCTTTTATACTTTACTTGTTAGTTACTAACTTATTTGGAGTTCCCGTTCCAATTTATTAAAAACATTAATTTATAATTGCTTGATACAACTTCCAGAGGCAAAGTCATCTGCTCAGAGCACTGATTGGTAAGGGCTTCACTAAGAAATGTGCTATGCAGTTTTATAAACGGCACGCAAAGTATAATTATTCTTACTCAATCGATATAAATCCATCCCTAATGAACGTTAACTCTTCCATTAAGAACCATTTTTATTTTCTCTTCTTATATATTTATTTTAAGAGAAGATTTTTTAAAGATAATTTCATTTCTAATTACTCTTCAAAGGAAAGGAAAGCTTCATTAATTAGGAAGAGTACAATATTCTGTAGTGTTGAGAATTTTATTTACTTCTTACAAAAATTTTAATGAGAAGTTTCAATTATTTTTACTTTTATTTTATTCGAGATTTATATGAGCTTATTGATGCTTAGATACAACAGTGTTTTTGCCGCTTTAAATATAGAAGTAAAGGGGAAAACAAAATGACTGGTAAAGGTAGGGAATTTTTAGAAGTCCTTAAAGGAAAGCAATTTAATTTTTAGTTATATATATTATTTATTTCGTGTTAAATGAGAGAGAGCCAATAACATGACGATGAATGCAGCGCAAGCTACGTCCCTTTGTTTTCTTGAATTATATTGTATGTATTTGAGATCAGAAGCGCAGTTTCAGTCACGTGGCCAAAGGGCAAGAGGGGGGAATTTACTTTGCTATGAATTTACATGCGGGGATTTTTTCAAATCACGTGGTATTCGATGGAGGAATTTCCAGGGACTTAGCTGCAGACAGAAATTTCAGTAGAGATTATCTCTACAGGTCTGAATCCGTAGGAAAAGTTGACATTAAAGATTTCAAAACCGAGTGATTGCATAAATTAAAAACCAAATTGGAATGTTATCAGAAAATAAAAATGAACTCATTGTTGTGATAGTTAAAGAATAAGAAAAATTAGGAAATTAAATTATATATATACACACGCGCGCACGCACACACATATATAAACAAAATTTTAAAAAAATTAAAAATTATATAGTCATTAAATTTATAAATTGTACAAAAATAATCGTAAACCATAAAAAAATATTAGTATAAAACATGAAGAGCAACATTACGAAGGGGTTACTTGTATTAGGAATGAGAAATGAGAGGTAACTCGCAAAAGTATTGTCCATGGATCATTTACCAGGAAGTCCATGAATATGAGCCTTTCGCATTCCAAAAAAATCGTCGCCATAATTTTTCTGACCGATGAGACTGTCTTCGTTGTAAAACATTCAAAACTACTGTATTGATTGTTGTTATCATGATAAAACCAGATCTCATTGAAGGTGACAACTCAAAGCCAAATGACCGCGATAAATCAACGAGGTTGCAACAATCAAGTGATTGATTTGATAAAAAATTGCTGCCAAACCAGTGTTCTGGCGTCGTTTAATAGATATTAGCAAATAATGACGATACCAACTTACTTTAGCAACACCTATCGTCTTCAAAAAATGGTACTTTTTGCATCACCTTCTTATGATTGATTGCGTGTACATTTACAGTGCATTCGAGTAACACTACCGGCTGGCCATGAGTGACAACCCCCATCACTTAGAGTCAATAACGACTTTACAAGTGGTCTCGTAAGCACATTGAGGCTCCTTCAGATTTAATTTACAGAAGTCTCCATTACTCTGCTTGTTATTATAGAAGAATCAAGATTCGATCCCTTGCTGCGACTGAAACATCACCGGTTGTGAAACTAGAGACGTTAACCTCAAGACTATTGAAATCTGTAAAAATTTCTCTATTTTTTTTTTTTTTTTTGCCTTAATTTAAATAATGATCTTAAATCTAGTTAATTTATCTAATATTTTAACTGCCATAGTAATGCGTTCATCGTTGCTTCATGATCCCATACGCAATTTTCAAAAATGCTTTGAACAGCATTTCCCACGCTCTGAATTCATGGGGATATTCCCTACCAAACACGCAGACTCCAAGTAAAATATCAAAAGATCCCTACTTCTAATACCATGTGATCCGTTTGATCCTTAATTTAACTTCCCTGGAGAAAAACAAACAGAGAAATATCCTCTAGTGCATCTAATCTAATTGCCAGATTGAGTGGATGTGTGTTACGTCCTCCTTTATCTCCGATGTATCACCCTCCCTCTAGCGTGAAGATAAATTAATTCATTACATCTCGATTAAAAAATATCTCTATTCTACCACGACTTAAGTACAAAAATGGTTTAAATTCAATATTACCAAAGTACTGATATATTATATATATCATCGTTTATTAAGTAACTACATTTTTATCAGTACACTTATTTAATATTAATGCAGAGAAAACAGTATCATTCATAAGTTGCATAAATTAACGCTATCAAATTCAAGGATTTAGTTTTCTAATTACTTTAAATTTTATTCCTTGAAAAATGTATGTCTAGAATTTCTAATAACCGGCTACTAAAACTCAAATTATTCATTTTACCATATTAAAGATAATTCTGTTATTTTTTGAAATAAAAAAAATCTATATTTAAATGACTTATTTTCTTAGTTCTTGCGCTTTTAATATTATTTTTTCATTATTTCCAGAATAAAGTTATTGACTATATTTTTTGTTATTATTTTATTATTATTTGCCATCATACATACAAATCCTTTTTATATCATAAGATTGGTTGGTTTTATTAACGTCGCACTAGAAGCAATATGAGGGCTGTTGGAGACGGATCTCGTAATTTGAGTCTCATTCAAGGGACAAGAACGATACCTGAGCTGGCCCCTAATCTCCTAACTTATACACCTCGCCAACTGGAGGACTTTGAGCCTCTACAGATTTAACGTACAAAAACCCCGGCTATACGGCGGGTCTTGTGTGGCATCAAGGTTCGAACGAGTCCTGGACCATGACCATTAGGCTACAGCAGCCTTTATCTTATAAGAAAGAGCTCTATTAATTTCCTGGACAAACTCGTGTTTAAAGAAGAACGAAACCATCTTCAAAGATCTTAATTTTGTCGAAGACACTCTTAATCCTTTTATCTCGCTCTCTATCTTTGCTTCTTTCGATTGAATATTAGTAATTTATTCTGATCATTTGAACCTAAGCCATTTAATATTTTAGTTAAAATTCTTAAAAATGCTCTAATTTATTTATTTATTTTCCATAATTTTTTAACTCTTCATCCGTCAAGAAACTCGTGTCTCGTCATTGACTTTCCCGTCTAAAAATGCCATTGACTTTCATTTTTTCATATGACTTTTAATCATATCAAGGAGAACTCTATTAGTTTTCGTGACACAAACCCACCTTTAACCAAGAAGCGAACCATCTTCAAATTAGGCTTGTGTTTTTGTCGAAGAGGGTACTGAAAACCTTTCTTTTTTTAAAATTCTTTCCCACTTGGTTTTTTTTTTTTTCCCTTTCGCCGAAGGAGCCTTCGTGATTTATACCGCTCACGTGAAAAGCACAAAGCCACTTTCGACATTGGTATGCCAATAGCATTCCTTTGCAGAAAAGGTTTGATGTCTTTACGATGTTCCAGGCTGAGTGGTGAATAGAAGAGAGAAAAAGAAATATGACCAGCATGGGTGTCAAATTTATTTCAATTCCGAGTCGTGTTCACACCCAGAGCACGTGGAGATCAATATATCTAATTCTAGAATTGGATTTAGATGGATAGAGCCGGGTCATTTAAACTGTCAATTTTAGATGGTTGATAAAGCAGCGATACTAACGACTGGAACGTTGATAGAAAGGCCACGAGGTTAAGCCTTCACGATTTTGACAATGACATTTTTCAGCCTTTAAAAATGAGTTAAAACCTTCTTTAATGGTTCTAAGAAGGTTACATGAAATTAGAGAATAGATATTTTATTCGAGAAGAGCAGTCTCACTCTGGTAAAGGCTTTTAGAACTCCTTCAGAAGTTTTAAATATAGATATATATCTTTTCAGATAAGTTTTTTGGGTGAGTTGAGTCGCAGTTAAACTTTCACGGCTTAACTGAAGTATTATCCGTAATACTGATGACATCACTGATAAATCATTTGTGTGTGAAGGGAATATGCACAATTTCTTAGAAAAATTGCAGTAAAAGTAATTAAAAATTATTTGAAGGGTGTGATAGGACGCATGACTTTATAATCCAGTTTTAATTTTTAATATGGAGTTGAATAATTTTAAGTAACTCAATTTTTTTAGTATTTAAGTATATACAATATCTTTAGTGTATATTTACAGCTTAGACTAGTCCTTAACATTGAAAAAGGATCTTCAGATAATGATACATAATAATATGTTAGATTTAACACTACATATAAAGATGATAAAATTCTGAGAAAGATACTATTGTAAAACAATCAAATAAAATAATTAAAGAAAAAAAATCTTTTTCTTCCTCCTCCCTCCCTACTCTTTGGTGTAAAATACATTTAAATGGTAAAGTTGTGGAATTCTTAAATGTAATTTGTATATCCTAGTCCAAATATTCAGAATACAAAAGTGGCATACATAGGAAGATCTATCTTTTATTTAATGCGATTGTCAGACGTCAAGATTATGAATATTATATTCTCTTAAAGTGGCAGTCAATCTAGGAGAATTGAGTCAAAAACAGTTGCCCCTATAAGGACTAGTCAAATTGAAATGATATTTGAAAGTAAGTTAGTGCTCACCAACAACAAGAAATGATTAAAAATTGAGCGTGGGCATGACAAAATTTATGGGTCAAAGTACAAAATCATTAAAACTTTCAAAAAGGGTGTTGGACTGCCCTTATTTCTAATGCCTTCTGCTGCACGTAATGACATGGAGTCTTAGACACTCTTAATGGTGTCTTGACTAAACTCATCCCATGCAGATTTAATTTCAGCATTCTGATCTTGCAAATGATAGCGAAGGAATCTTAACAAATGGCCTAGTATCTCATAAGTTTTTTTTATGGGTGACAAGTCTGGCGACGATGTTGACCGAGGCATAGTGTCTATGGCTGCGAGGCAATTTCTTGAGATGGCAATGGTATGAATACAAGTGTTGTCTTGATCAATTAGATACGAGTGTTGTCTTGATGGTATGGGCGTTCAAGAAAGGAATAACTACCGATAGAAGGTGCTCACTTTGGGCCGTCATACTGGCTAATGTTGAGCAGGCATAGGTACGAAAGAGCATCCCATATCAATATATTCTACTGTCAAGTCGTGTGACTATCGACTACAAAGCGTTCGTCGTGGCGCTGAACGCGTCACCTCCATACACAGGAGCTGTTATCATCTTCATCAAGACAAAATCAAGACTCATAATTATAGATGACCCGTTGCTATTCCCCATGGCTCCATGCTGATCTTTAGAGGCATCATTACAGTTTCTGGCCTTGTTGCTGTAGTGTCAGAAGCAATCTCTGTAACTGTCTCAGTTTAAGTTATCCAGAAGCACGCAGCCGTCTGCTGATGACACTGGGACTTACAGGTGGGCATCACGGTTCGCATAATGTCCCGAATTGTGACAGTTGGTGTGTTTCGCTCTTTCTGGACAATTCTTCGATCTTCCCTTCTTGCAGTCCATATAGTTCTCTCTGAATTTACTTGTCGTGAGCGATAACTTCCTTGTACACAAATGCCTAAAAAGTGTGACACTGTAACATCTGTGTGACCAATATGATACGCAGTCCTACAATGCGACCCTTTTCTAAGGCGTCCAACCTTTCAAATGGCTCTCGTTTTCTCCTCAAAAGCATTTTAAACTTCAAAGCGTCCAAACACACTATCTAGAATCAAAATTATACGCTTTGGATGAACCATTTTTATCTAAGTGGAGCGACAATTCACGTGTTTGCTGATTTCATTTGCGCTGACGAGACTGACACTTAAATTATTTGCATTTCTGTCAGAGACTAAACAATTTATTAATTTACATTTATGTACCTTGCTTCCATCTGGGTGCAACTTTTTTTTGAAGATGAGTATGTTGTTTCTGAATTTGTTACCAAGAGTATTTCTCGTAATAAATATATAAACACAAAAATCAGTTAATATTTTAAATGAAAATGTTTGATCTTTTTTCTGACTTAGATACATAAAATTGGAAAACTTCCCTCGATCTTTTAGATGAAATCAGAAGGTATAAACTTTGAAACTTTCTGCAGGAACAATACTTTACTTCAATTTCATAACACGAAAACTTTCAGATCTTAGCAATTTAAAATCTCAATACAAAATTATCTCAAAATCAATAAAAAATATTTTCAGTTTAAAATTTTTTTCCAATGAAAGCAGCTCCCTGATTACAAAAACATTTGTTCAACAGCTTTGATTAGTACCATTTTTTTTTAAAAAAATATTTCATTGCCCAATCTCTTTATTACTCACAATCCCATATCACAAAAACTTTTAAAAATGCTGAAATTTTTATAGATTTTAAATTTTATTCGTTTATACCGCATTTATTTTCCAACTAAAGTGACAAAAAAATGCAGAATTTAAAGTATTTCAAACTTAGACCTAGAAATACACCTTAATCTAGAAATTAACAACTACTACTATTATTATTATTATTATTATATATATATATCAGATTTCTAAAAATAATTAATGATTATAAGTTATAAATTTTTTGTTTTATGAAATTATTTTTTTTCTTATGTTGATTTTATATTATTAATTATTTTGAATTTTTAATTCATAGTTATTCAAAACAATAACCTTGTTAAGGTCATTTTAAGAAAAATGTATAACTTTTCAGTTTATTCCAGTATTACTTACATTTTTTTTTATCTTGCATTAAGAGTTTAAAACCTCAACAATGAACAATTTTTTTAAAAAAAAAATTCAGAATTTTTATGTGTTCTTTAAAAAATATATCTTACGACCCATTTCCTTTTTTTTTAAAAAAAAGGTTCTTAAGAATCAGTCCATTTAACTTCTATAATTAAGGAGTGCTCCTTTTTATTTGCTTAGTATACTAATTCTTTGTTTTATTTATTTTTCAAAATTAATAACTTTATTCATTTAAAGATTAAATATCATTTACTAAAATGCATCTTCACCAATTGAATCACAAATGAAAATCAGGAAATCAAAAAAAACGCAGAGTAAAATCTTTGATTTGACAAAAAAAGTCAAATATTTGATTTGAATCTAAAACAAAATCTCATTATTATTTATTAATTTTTTTTTAAAAAAATCCGTTTGATACAACTTATCATAATCGTATATGGTATTACTATTTTAAACAATAGGTAAAACCTAGACATTAATAGCTACAACCCATCTTTGTCAGCAAGTACCACTTTTTTTTTTATCACAAGAAACATTACTCAACGGAAGAGATCGTTTTTCTATTAAATGAAGCTTCTACGTCATAGAAAAACAAGGGAAAACACTGGCGATATTCTGTATCACAACTCGACCGTCACTGGCATGGACATTTCCGATCTCTCCTTGTTGACAGTGGTATAACTTAGATTGTGACATGCAGCCATCGCCAGGTGGTGAGAAAGACGGCATGAAATTGATTTCCGAAAGGACCGGAATGCTTTTTGACATTCCTGGATGCACCTTCCTCGGCTGTCGTTTTTCTTGAGATCTGATCCGTATCAAGAAGATTGAAAATACTTGTCGCGTTTTATGTGATACTAATATCCTCGGGATTACTTACTGTCTCATTTCCTCTCTCGCCAAGGCATTAGATCACCAAGAAAGGGAAAGACGAGTTATTTCTTTTCATTATGAAATCTTTACCATAATCTTGGCACGCACGGAGTGTGTAAATGACTACTATTTAAACTTAGTCGTGGACAGAATTTTCAATGTTTTGCGTTTCAGAACTTTTTTTCCCCCAAAGTTCTTGCGTAGCAAAAAGAAAATTGTTTGGCTTGTCCATGACAATGAACTTTTGGGTGAAATATGTTTGTTTTGTGTGAAAATGAATTAAAATCTTAAAAAAAAAAAAAAAAAAAAAAAAAAAAAAAATTTTAAAATTAAATTATTTTTTATTTTTTTTTTTTTTTTATATATATATATATATATATATTCTTTAATTTTTATATTTGTTAAATGTAGAATTAGGTTATTTTACTGTTAGGTCAGTGCTAACAAGTTTAACAAATATTTTTTACTCTTTTTTTTTTTTAATTAAATATTACTATTTCTTTAAATATATAACACATTTTATTTAATTAGGTCATTATTTTTTAATTCAGGATCATGGTGATTTTATTTTTGAATAATAAATATTCTTATTTGTGATTTTAGTCCTTTACTATACGATTTCGTAAATATCCCATCTACTCGCCATTTTGCTTTCGGCAGCTTAATGTTAATCCTATGAAATATCGATTTAATTCTCACATCTTTACTATTTGATGTAATTCTAAGCAATAAAGTGCATCTGAAAGAGCAAAAAATAATGAATGCTTCTGTGACGGCAGCCTTAATTAGATTAATTATTTTATTTTTATTAAAATTGTCATTTTTATTAATTCTTATTCTCGTAAGAATTCTTCTGTTCAGATTAAAATTTCTATTTAAATTAATTCGCATTCTTATTATTATTCTTATTTAGATTAATTTTTATTTTCATTTTTATTCCTATTTTTATGAAATCTACCTTTATCTTCTACATTATTCCCTATTATTAAATTGAAGGGTTTTTTTTAAAAAAAAAATCTAACGTGTTGTAACGATAATGAAAAAAGATTTTAAAAACAAATCTTTGATTTTTTTTTCTATACATCAGAATTTTCTGAAGCTACTGCTGTTAAATATGGTTTGAGAAAATTTTTATTTTAACAACTATGCTTTTCTTATCATGTCTTAGCATTACTCCCCCTCTCTTTTTTTAATAAATAGGGATAAAGTTGTACTATTATGATGAAGAGGGCTTTTTTTAAAAAAAAATAGTTTTCTCATTAACTATCAATGAAAGTTTGATATGGTGTGTGTACAATTTTCATCTCTTTAAATAAAAATACATTCAATGTTCAATTAATTAGGGAGCTATGAAAATATTTTTTTTTAGAATTCCATAATTTAAAGAATATTTCAGAAATAGTTATAAATAAAAATTATAAATAGAATAATATCTTATTGAAATCAGTTTTTATTCTAAAATTACTGAACAAGAGTGAATGTAAAATATATATTAATAACTTTTGTAAACGATAATTTTCTTTTTATGGATTGATAACTGATGAAAAAATTATAATTTGCATATTAACATTCATTATTAAAGTTAAACGATATATCAAAACATTAATTTATGATATTGTTACTCTAATCAGCTTAAAAATTAATAATTTTTAAGTTAATTTCAACTACATTCTAAACACATACCTATATGTACATAAATAAATTTAAATAAACAGAAATTCAATTTTGTATAAATAATTATACTAGTTACTTTTAAATTTGGAAAATAATTATGAATTATTTTGCTTTCATATAAAAATTAAGAATGTAAAAGATTAAATATAAAACCTTCTTAGATATTCTTAAGCAACTGATAATCGAGAATAATATAGCAGATTAATAGCTTTTTCCTTAAATAAATTTTTGAAGTAAAAATAAAATTTCTAAAATATTTTTGCAGCAAATTTCATGCTATTAAGATCACATGCAACGAATCAGTCGTTAATATGCAACAGAAAAAATAATAAATTCCTTATTTTGTAAATGCACATAGTGTTTTTGAGGGGAGCGGAAGTGGTCCCACAAATCATATCCAGTAAACAGATAAAACTCTCCTATACTTAGATGTTTCGTTTTATGGACAATTAGCATTGGAATCTCACAAAACTTACCATGCCATTCACAATTTTGTTAAGAATATTTATTATAGAGCTTGTAAAAAATGCTTGTTCGATTTATCTTCTTTTCTCTATTTTGTATTTGTAAAAATATCCTTTTTTTTTTCTTCGGGGCTATGGTTGCCTAGTAGTTATGGTCTCGGAGTTTATGACAGGCTTGTCTCTGTAGAGGCATGGGTTCGATTTCTGATGCCACTAAGGACCCACTACGTAGTGGAGCTGATGCACGTTAAATCGTTTGAAGTTCCAAGTTCTACTGTTGGCATAGTATGGAATTTTGGAGAAGTAGTTAGGGGTCAGCTCAGATGTCGTCCTTGTCACTTGATCGAAGTTCAAAATTACGAAGTCCGTCACCAATAGCCCTCATGTTGCTTTTAATTGTGACTTAATTAACGATCAATGTTGAATCGAAGTATGTTTCTTGAAAGATAAATCTCTCATAAGAGAAGTGAGAGAATTTGTGAATTAACTATAAGGATGCACGAAAAGATTTTTTTCTTACATTGTATACCTCTAAAGCGGGAAATAAAAGCAACATACAACATACTCCCTCTATAATCCGGCGTCTCAGCTTTTGGGGATCTGGCAATAATCGGACGTTTTTACTCAGGAAGATTATTTTATACCTTCTACATTTTAATTTGTGGGTTTTCAAATGAAAACAGTATATTTTTCGCAGTATTAATAATTTCACGTGCTTGATAATTTAATTGCGTGTATTGTATTTAATTTTATATAAAAATATGTAGCTTTAGCTGTATAAATTCGTTTTTAATAATGTTCTACCAGTTATCTCGCGTTTTCGGTAACCTGCCGAATTGCCAAGAGTACTGTTTATGAAAATCTCTGAAAAAATGAAACACTTCACAAAAATGCAAGTTTTCACAGAAGATAGCGATGTATTATTCTAATTTTATACAAATATGGAGATTAAATATATATATTTTTCAAGCAATATTCGTAATTATTAATAGGAAAAGCGGTGAAAGTCGAATCTGAGCTGGAATAAAAAATATGATGTAGAAATTCCTGATTTTTGACAAATGTCCTAAATACAATAGTATCGATAAATCCAGGTTTTATTTATTTTTTTGTTTTCTAGATAAACATTTCGGGTAAAGAATAATATTCATATTAATCATTAAAAAAAACTTTATTTGAATAAAAAGGAAGAGAATATTGATTTTAGCAGAATCGAATGGTTTTAGGAAAATTTTCTATTTAGAGTGTTATTCTCAACCATGATTTTTTTAAAAACAATATACGGGTTGAATTTAAATCTAAAAGTTAATACTGCTTCTTGTATGTTCTCGAGTACATAGGACTGGTTATTCAAATACTCTTTTTATATGATTGTGTTGCCAATTTTTCATAACAGAGCTACATGCATGAATCAAATGGAACATATAACTATGTAATGCCCTAAGAATAAGAATTGTTTTTAATTAGATATTTAACCTATTTTTTATTGTTATCAATTGTGTTTGTAGTTATATTTTCTTTGACCAATGATGCGTTAGCATGATTAAAATTTTCTTACTATTAGTATTGATTATTAACACTAATATCGGTATAATTGTGATTATGTACAACAAGTGTTTATAGCACCTTGTGTTACACTGAGAGAAAAATATTTTCATGTTATATATTTCGGGGAAAAAAAAGAAAAGAAAAATGAATGACTTATTACAATTTTAAAAATATTAAAGTTTTGAATTCTTTACATTCAGTTTACCTAATATTTTGTATTTTATTTCTCTTTGTTTAACAATCATCGCCTTAAGTATTTAATTTATTGCAACTATTTTTAACACGAAAGAGGATATCCTTTTCTTTTTGAGACAACCCAATAAAGTCTGTATTCTTATCTTCTAGGAATAAAAAAAAAAAAAAAAAAACTTAAGCGTCGTCTCCATGTTTCATGGTGTATCATCCTTTTCCTTTCAGCAGAACTTCCGCAATTGTTATGCCCATAATTCCAATACTTTAAATTTTTAAGAAATTAAGTTTAAAAATTAAAAAAAATGATGTGAATTTTGTGAAATAATGTCCATGAAATAGTGAGAGCCGTTTAAACAAGTAAATGCAATTTAAGAACAGTTCTATCGAATATTTATACAAACCTATTTCTCTTTCAAAATCATTTTAACAGAAATGATGTTGCTAAATTAATAATATTTATGGGAAAAGTCAAAAAAGTCATTTGAGTTAAAACGTCTAAACTTATTTAGAAAATTATTTTAAGTTAAAATTTTAAATGGTGCTTTTGACAAAACAGTTGTACAAATTAACATAAATACATGCAAAGGATTATTAATCCTCACATTAAAACTGTAGGAATAAAAACATATCATGTTTCGTAAAAAATACGATTATTCCATGAAATAACAAGATTAGATAAATAAGATTGAGAATTTTATTTTAATAAACAGTTTTTCAAAAGACAAAACTTATATCAATATGAATGAAAGGAATTTTTTTTATTTCTTATAGTTGCAAAAAGGCGAAAGTGGTTCAAAAAATACCTGTATTTAAAGACAGATGGCATCATTAAGGTAAATTGTTGCTACCATTGGGCGCTGCCATCTGTTGGAGCCGAAATAAATTTTACATTGATTCATAAGTTAATTTTTCTTCGGTAGTCATTTGTAACCAAATCAAAATTTGATTACAGCGTCGAGTTGTCGACGTCATTTTGCATAGAGTTGTCATTATCGAAGATAAATGGAATCATAGTTATATGCCAGACACCAAACACCAATCAAAACAATGGATTGCTTCCGGTGAATCTACTCCAAAAAAGATGATAATGATTTCATCAGCCGGAAAAGAAATGATGAAGAATTTTTTTAGGTGCGAAAGGCGTCATAATCACGAATACGAGTAACTGAGATTTAGACAGCTGTCTTGTGAATTATGATGCTTACTAAAAAAAAATCATTTTTGTTGTTACGAATGCCATCTCTTGGATTTTTTAAGGACTTACTGAACGACAGTCGCAGATCAAATTTGTTTGTCGCCTTTGAGTTTTAATGAGATAAATATTAGAGTTACAGATGACATGTTAGCTTTTTCTTATTTTAATAATGACATATTTTTTCATGTCCCTTTCCTCATCTTTCAGTGTAATCATCTTTTGTTCATCTCTTAATCACACAATTCAATAAATGCTATTCAGCATGCAGATTAGCGCAATAACATCACGAATGCATTTACATTAACTATAATAAGGCAGTATTTTTTTCTTTTATAAAAGAGCTAGTTAATGTTCTTTAATCTAATAAGAAGAAATTCAATAGCACAATAGTACCTGCTGCAGTGTTTTTTTTAATTTTTATTTTGCCACGATCTTTTGAAAAGTTAATTCGATTCGAACATGGAATTATATTAATAATCAGTTTCACATTCCTGAAACTTTCTTCTTATCTCATTTGTTAAATATTTATTACAATAGAATGATTATAATGAAAAACTATAGAAGAAGAAGGAAAGCTTTAATTTGTTAAATGTTTGTTAAGGGAAAGGATGTTATTCGTCTTTACAATTCATAAAGAAGAACATGAAATTATAAGAAAAATTACCTTTCATTATATCCATCCATAATAATTTAAAAGATGATTGTTTACGAGTCAGTTTTGGAAAATAATCATGTGCATAGAAAATTTTTAAAAAATTTAAAAAAAAGAGATTTTTTTAAAAACTTTTCTGATGCCTTCTTATGAAAAATTATTATTACATATATTTTCCTTTCTGTATGTGAGATATTTAACTATCGATGGCTATTAATTTATTTCATAAACATTTTTTAGCTATTTATTGACGGAAAAATTTATAAAAAGTTTTCAAAACTTTACAACACATTCATTTATTTTAAAGCTATTTCCACATTTCATGTTTTTTTTTTTTTTTTTTTTTGACCTAATAAACGTAATAATTGTAAGATTCTCTTATCTCCCAGATCAAACTTGATTTCCAATTCCTCTTCGCGCTTACAAAAATCATCCCTTTTAAAATAAATTCTCTCTCCCTTAATGATTAATGATTTCATGCAAATTTAGAAATCTCTTTTTTAGATATTTTTCTTCAAAAATGTGATGGAAAATTTCATTTCTTACTTTGATTCTTAATTCATACTATTAAGTTTTCATGGAGAAATTTGTTTTAAATATTGACTTAAAGTATTCTGCTTCTCCCGTAATTTAAATATAAAAATTTGCTTAACTTTAGGAGGACAGGATAGGTATTCTCGAGATTCAGTGGTAAATAAGTATTTCCAAAAATAAATTTGCCTTCATTCTCTGTCATAGGTGTCTTTTCCTAAATTTAAGAAACGTTTCCGATGTAACAATGGAAGAGCATATTTACAGAATACTACACGAGTAAATAAAATTGATTGATTTACTGAGAAGGGTTTTTATTGATTGCTTTAGTTCAGTGGTTTATAAAAGCATACTCATAAAAAAATGTTGAAAAATTCTTTGTTGCAGACTATCAGTCGAGACAGGCAAATTCAATTTTTGATAAATTGAAAAATAATGTAAATTGGAGTTTTTTTTACCGAAAAAAGTAAATGTAATTACATCACAACTTACTGTAGGTCAGAACTCTCTTTACTCTTGTAATTAATTATAGTACATTATACTAAGACAGAGCTCGAGCTGTGAAATTATAATTTTAGATCAATTTTTCTTTTTAAATTACAGTTATGAAAGTAGTTATTATAAAATATCAAACTATTTTTGTCGCACAAATATAATGTTCCAAGTTATTTTTTTTAAAAAAGTAATAGTAAGTCGGAATTTCCAACGAAAAATATATGGAATAAATATAATTTTTGTTACGTATCAATGTGCTTTAGCTTATAAAGGTTTAAGAGCTTTTGTTACAACGGAACAAAAAAGAAAATGAAAGCAATTTAAGATGCAACAAAATTTAAAATATTTAATTGCATATATGACAACAATTTCTTTTTAACATATTGTAGCATGAGCTATTTATGAATCTTTCCTAAACTAACATTTTGGTTTTCTTTCTAGTAGCCGTTGTAACCTAATGATCATGGTGGTTATCGGAGTCGTGCGGCTGACGGTTTTCGTTGAATCTTGGGTTTCAGCCGGTATTGCCTCCAAGATCCGCCGTGTTGCCAGTGCTAATAAACGTAAAATCTGTCGAGACTCAAACTTCTTCCGTTGGCTTCGTGTGGAAGTTAGGAAAGAGGAGTGCCAGCTCAGGTGTTGCCCTCGTCATTTGACCGAGGTTCAAAATCACGGGGTCCATCGCCAATAGCCCTCGTGTTGCTTCTAGTGCGCCATTAATAAGACCAATCGATCAATTTTTCTAACTTTATATTCAAGTTTTCCAATTTTTTTCCAATCAAATAAAACGTGATGATGTAAATTAAGAAAAGTGAAGTGAATAGATGCAATCTAGTTGTATATAAATTACAGAGAATTGAAATGAGAGTTTATAATAATAAGATTAAAATAATAGTAAGGGTGATTTGCTCGGAAAACTTCTTGTGTGTCTTCGTGATTTGTTGAGATTAGAATCCGATGCCTGCGCTGTCTGATTGTTTGAATGTTTGATGGATGTACTCGCATCGTACTTCGATATGTGTATTCTTTGATATATTATAGAAGTTGCTAGTATTCGTGGATAAAGACTTGATATTGGCAGGGAGCATCCTCCTTAGTCGAGGATTAATAAACTCTATTTTGGAATGTATTTTACCATTTTAGTTTCTTTTCCTGTACTTGAATTTAAGTTAAAACTTAGATTTTATGATCAGAATAATATTTAAGATGACAGACGAGATATATCACAGAAATTGGTCACAACATGATCGATTACATTTCATTAGAAATAAAGATATTACGTGTTACTTTGAATGAATATAATTCTCTTTTTTGTGTCATTTCAAAAGTAATAAGTTGAAGAATTTTATATGATTTATATATATTTGCTTAAATATTGCTTATAAATGTATCAAATCAACAATACTGGAAACAGATTAATTTGGTGAGAATGAGATGCTTGAATTATCAATGTAAAGATGGTTATGACAAAAGATGTTCTTTGAATCCACATAAACAGGGAAATATATTTAAGGAAAGATGTGAAGCAATCTATTTGTTAAATTAGAATTTTTCTATGTACGAAATAATGTTCTTGTTAAAAGTATTAAGCTATTGTTGACAAAAAAAATTATAGAGCTTACGGCTTGAAAATTTTTTACAGACTTATCTTCGGGGCAGCAAAATTGAACTTGTTTTTTCTGTAATTAATATTAAAAACGATCTTTCATGGTTAAGGACGTTTGAATGATTTTTTTCTATATTCTGTGATAAATTTCTTCTAAAATGTAAATGCTAACGTCACGAATTTTTGTTAGCTGTTTTGAGTTGCTTGAATGTGCAATGCTCTGTTTGTGTATGTTTTTTAAACAAATCTCTCAGTAAGAAACCAATAAGCGTTAGGTGAAAAATATTTCCAAAATTCTTTCATATTGATCTATTTTTATTTAACTGTTTTGATAAAATATTACTTTCAAAACGTTCAGCTTCTCGTGTTGTGTTTCAAAGTTTAATGAAGTGCATCAGTTTTTTTATTCAAAAACTCTTTGAACAACAGTGTGCAGTCTGCATATTTTTGAAGTTGTGCCATAAGAAGAATCCCATTTTATTGATGTTTTTTCTTCTTCTTTTCTTTAAAAAGTTGACAAAATAATCGTCAACAGTTATTAACACTTTGAAATTTCTTTGCATCTATGTTGATGTTGTGTACTATGCGATCCATATAAATTCATATTATGCTTCTGCCATGGCTTTAAAAGAGATTAGGGTATAACTAGAGCTACTTGACCGGTACTTTAAACATAAAACTGTAAATACGATGAAAACATTTTGAAATTGGTATGTACAACAACTCTTAATTATTTTTGTTAAAAAATAATGCATATTCATAAGCATTTCTAATTAAAATTTCGTGCATGTCCTGCTTTTTTCCTTACATTAATTTGCATTCTTATTAGATTATTGATAACCTAATATTTTTTTTCAGCTTTAAAAGGTTATCCATCCCTATCTTAGAATAATGCGTAATAAGCTTTTGCGAAAACTATTGCTATAAAGTAAGAGTCAGGCGTCAGGCTTATGATTCGCTGATGCTCCTCATCAGGGGTGGCCAATTTTTTGACAGACGAGTTCAGATGCCCCATATAACTCGAACCTATTTTATATTGTCTAATTTTCTTAGTTAGGGGTTGATAAACTGAGATAAGGATAGAATCTTCTTCGCTCAGGGGAAGAAAATGAATAACTTAATCGCGCAGTTAAATTGTCTAATTTAAGCCATTTTAATGGAGCCCCGATCTACAATAGTCAGGAATGATCTGCACGAGAGGGTGATAATTTCATGATAGTGCTATAACTGCCAGAAATTCTCTTTCGGTGAAGATAACTCTGGACCACAGTTGTTGGCATTGAGAGCGAGATCAGATTGGAACTTAAATTTGTCTGTTATCTCTGTTTTTTTAGAAAAAGTCCTGAAACTGACATAGATTTAGTAACCTTTTTAATAGAAGTATATGCTTATAGACATAATTATCTTTTTAAATGAGTTAATTATTATCGTAAAATAAAAATATCTATTGAAGAATGTAAACATTACGTACCATTAATGAAATTTTTGAGCCAGTTTGGATTTCCCTAGTCTTTTATTGTTTGTTGTTAAATTTGTTACTTAGAGAAGCAGAGAATTCTTCAAATTTGAATCAGTTTTTCTTGACTTTTGCTTTTAATCAATCCCATCCATTACTAAGTTTTTCCACGCATGTATGTCGTTCCAAAGCAATATATGTATTCCCCCTCCCTCAGTTTATCTTAACTCTGAGTAACGTTCACATAAACGTCACTGAGTAACGTTTATATTTAAAAAGGAATTTGTTTTTAAATTAATCAGTTCTATTAGTATGTTGCTAGGCGTCTACATAGTATCGTGTTCACTTAGTGAAAATGGTTTAATAAAGGAAAGAATGCAGTTTTTTAAAAAAAAATCAGGAAAATGACTTTCAAATGTCACTTACACTATCTAGATTTTTTTCAATGTATTTGATCAAATTGCTTTTATTCTTAGAACATTTACTCTGCTCTTTCAAGCATGGATGTTGACTCAAACCCTCCATTTTCTAACTGAGAGACGAACAGTTTTAATTTCATTCCCAAAATGATCTGTTACTATTTACTAAGCTACAAAATAATTCATTATTTCCCAATTTTGAATTTAAATCATTGAGATATCAACTGAGCATGACAAATCAAATAGCTAGTTGTTGTCAAATAACATAATAGGTTTCTTTCGTCAGGTACTTCATTTTCCTGTTCTAAAAAAATTGATACAGAGCATTTTTCAATTTCCAAAATCTACTCAAAACCTGCTCTCTAAAAAGTCAGCATACTTCACTATCAAGTTTTAGATCTTCATTTCCCAAATCTAACAATTCACAAAATTCTCTGAAATTTCGTCTGTCTCTTGCTCTAAATTTATTCTCATATTTCACAACTGGTAACATAACATGTTGCGTATTTAAAGTTTTGGCACACAGCGTCTCTTATTGTATAATGCAATGGTATTTTAGCACAGGACGATTTAAAAAAAACTTTCAAGCAAAGTTACAGTGCCATTGACTTTACATATCATTCATGGCGTTTCCTCAGTACACATACTGATGAGTTTGTTACAATCTACTTTTAGATTTTCTAGGCATGATATTACTTTTTCAAATATGTCTGATCCTCTTGTTTTACCATGGAATGACTCCAAATTGGCAAGTTATTCAAATATATTTGTTATCATCAATTCCTCTGATAAAGAAGTTTATCTATGTAACAAAAGGATATGTCCATTGCTTCATCCAAAGCTAAAGAAAAGGAAGTATAAGAATGGACAAGACCTTTCAGTGGATATATAATGAGAGAGCTCCTCGATATTTCTCATAACTGTCTGCCTTGATTTAACAATTTCATCCGTTTTTCTTTCAATATTTTTTTAGATAGTGTAAAATATTTGGATATAAGACTTAATAATTTCTTCTCCATCATTAAGACAAAGGCTTCTTTTTTTTTTCCTCGAGTGCAAAAGCAATTACTCATGACGCTTATGTCAGAGCTAAGTCTTCACAACTTACTTTGAAAATATATTTTGACTTCTTCAGATTTTTTCCTTTTTTATAACTCAGACCTCCCCCAAAATTAAATTTTTCTACTATGCAAGTCTGATGCTGTGTTTCATAGTTTCTATTAAGATAATGACTTCTATTATCTGAAAAAGTTCTTTCACAATTAATACAAGATGGTTTCCTTGTGAATTTTCTGTAAATAAAAGAACATTTTCTCACTGTCCATTAAAATCACGCTTACTATTACTTTCTACACTTCTGTTGGTCATTTTATTTCACACTATAATTAATAAAAGGAATGTAAAAAGCATATAAAAGTACAAAACTCAAAAGAATTTGAAAAAGAACAAACAAATCGTAGTTACCTACATCGTATCACACAAAATAAAAATAAAAAAATACAAACATAAATGCATAAAATGCGTTCCGAAAATCTGCTTCAAAACTCGATTACACGATAGCTCACTCAGAACTGACTGAAACGCCACTTGTAATCATCCATTTCGCGCATGCCCCATGCTTTGGCCTTTCTTGCTCCAATTTTCAGTGAATACAAATGCAATGCGGCGTATTATATTGCAAAAAGCTTCAAGCAGTTTTGAATGATTGATATTTTAAGTATATCAATTTTCAAGTCGTAATTGATCTCGATAGCAATATTTTAATTTAGACAATAATCTGAAGCTGCTAGCAGGAGAGCGTCAATAGAATACCTTCTTTAGATGAATACAGGATTTATAATCCAGGAGAGCCTGAGATATTTTCCCTTTGTCCCTCGAGGTTCGTTGTCTTCTGGTAAACACGGGTGAAGCACCCTAGAGATCTTTCTCTATTTTCAACGCTTCCTCTGTTCCACACCTACTTTATTTCTTTCAATTCGAATATAATTCAAATTTTAGGTACACACTTTTTCGTAAGTTAATAAGTTCTTGGTGTAGGTTGAATAATTATGACCCTCGCGCATCAAAGTCAACCAACCAATTTTGCAAAAGAATCGCCTGTATAATCACGCGCGAAGGGAAATTTCTAATGTTTTGTATAATCGGTGGAGGAAAAAATAGTTTAAAAAAATTGAGAATCATATTACAGTGACTGTAGAATTATACAGTTACAATAAAAGTGACTTAGTCGCAAAATTGGGTCATATATAATTGAAAACTATATACTGACATATTACAAAATTATGTAACAAAATTATTCTCCAGTTCAATTACGGTTTTGACTTCCGCATTTTTTGATATCTTTAAGAAAAAGTTCATTTTGCATTGATTGAATGGTAATATTTCCATCTAAATGCCTTTTAAAAAATATTTAGATGGAAATATGACTCGTGTCTTTTAGAAAAAGGATTACAGGCTTCTCAGTATTTGAGCTTTTAAAAAAGCATTTCTCAAAATTGAAAAACAATAAAAAGTAAGCTTTTCGGAATGCTGTTTGTTACGAAACGAATATTTGTTAAAACAAAATGTCATCTGGAGAAAATAAATTGAAGAACAAGTATATATCTTTAAACAGATACCAGATATTTGTCGTAAATCAAGTAGAATATGGAATTAAGCCAAAAATGAAATCCGTATATATATTTCAAAGAAAACACACAGATAACAGTCTCTATGTAGACTTTCCCCCCTACAATGTAATTGGATTACAATGAAAGTAACTTTTTTTTTTTTTTCATCAATGGACTTCAAGATGTTGAACATCGGGGCAAAAATAAATCAGTAATTTGTCATGGTATTGATTCCAACGAAAAATTTTTTCTGAATTGAGCAAATTCTGATATGAAATGAATCTGAAATAAATGGAGTGTAAACTAATGTTCTCCAATCGTTGAATGGACAATTTCAGCATAAACTAAAAAGTTTGGATGACAAGTACAGTAGATTTTGAACTTATTTTGATACATGTGTATGTAAAATGTGGGCCTGAAAGTTAATGAAAGAAATATTTTTCAATACTATTTAAAAACCATATATAGTTTTCATATATTACAATAATTAATATCAGAAATGTCTTATTTTTGCTTACATCTGCTGTAATGATTAAAAATTGAACCGCATTTTATTAAATGTTAATGTAATTTAGAAATAAAAACAAGGTAATACGTGGAAAAATGTGGCAAATACATAGATGCACAGAAATTCTGCTTAATATCTTCTGAATTTGGTCAATATAGAACTTGTTGGTTTCACTACTTATCATGTTTTACAAAATAGTAAAAGATAATTCAATAAAAATTAATGAGAATTATCCCTTAATTGTATTCGTAAAATGTTTTGAGCATCGTCGAAATATTTGAGCTGATAAGGTCGTAAATATATATGATTTAACAATTAAAAAAATGCTTATTGGAACATTTAAACTCACACATATTTATCAATATGCGCTTTCAGGTTTTTGAATGAATCTAAATCAAACTATAATTGACTAGCACACATTTAATGCATGCATTTCAATACGTTAGATATCAATTTTCGTAGGAAAATATAACTATAACCTCCTTCAGTAATTTTATATACAAAGATTTCTATTCACTTGAAGTTGCATGCAAATAAATTGTTATATAGAATTCTGATTGTCCTCGATTGCTTTTATTAACAAGATATGAGGATCAACTTAAGAGTTATTGTCGTTACTAAAGCGTATAACGAGTTGTATTCAATTAACGTATAATTTTCATTTAGGTTTGATGCCTAAGTCAATTCATAAATTATTATTTTTATTCTCACATTAGAATAATTTCATAATTGTTTTATATTCCCTTAGTTGTATTGGTTTGTAAAACGCTCCACTGAAGAAAAAAAAAAAATCACAACACATTTTCTTGAATGCAAATGTAATTGAGAAAGAAAAACAAGTTTATACGTGGAAAAATGTAGCAAATGCATAGATGCATAGTAACTCTGATTAATATCTTCTGCGTTTGATCATTACAGCTCTTAAACAAAGATAGAATCAACAAATGGAATAGCATTCCAAAAAAATCCCTCATTGATGTACATATAATTTAATTTCGCTTCTCCACAACTCTGACAACTATTTACATTCATAAATACTAATCAGCCACGCGTAGACACCTAATTAACTTCCCAAACAATGTTCTCCCAGAAGAACGTCTAACACAAGAAGAAACTGTCCGATATCTTCAAGAAATCAAGTTACTATAAATTGCTCGTGTAATTACGTTAGCGTAAAAAAGGACAATTGGATCCAGTGCGTCCAATGATGTTATTCACAGTGTTAGAATACCATCCATTATTTCGTTCATGAAATGAAACGACCTTGAGGTAAAATAAATGGTCTCTCTTGTAATGGTCTCATGTTTCCTGGAAGAAAGATGTTACTGTGTCACTTCTCCTCCATTAAAAGGGAAAGCATCTATTGTGAATAGGTAAATTAGATAGTTGGTTGCAAACTGGTTCGCCAGGCGACGCTGTGAACCAAACAATCGTCCGTTCTGGCTTCGGTTCACTTCATACTGGGTCGAGACCTTTTGGAATAGCTTGAATGTTTTCGTAAACACGATGAAGAGTCGTGATTGACCCGTGGCATGCTAAATATATGCCTCAACCGGAATTTACAATTCCTATCTACTCTTTTTGCATGAGTTGACACTCACGATTTTTAAAGCAGGCATGTCTCGATTAATGTTCTCCGACGGGAATTAAGTATTAGAATTTCACTCGGCGAAGATTATGCGATGCTTAAATGCCCACTGTCTAATTTCTGAAGAATCTGGGGTCCTGGATAAAATCGCGTGTTGCGTTAAATACGTGTGTGCGTATATATATTAGTGCTATGTTTATAAGTGTCTGTAAAAGAATTATACATAAGCATTTTCCTTGGCGAAAATACTTTTAATTTTCTAAGAATCGTAATGCTTTCTAATTTTCAAAGAATCTAAGCTCCTATACAGGATTGCTTTAACTATATATGTTAAGTGAAATAATGCTTATATTAATATTTATTCAATATATTTATTTCACATAAACCGTATTTACATGATTCTATGTTATTCTGAAATAGAATATGTAAAAAGTTCGTAGTTAAGTGGAATTCGTCAAGATTTCATAAGTGAGCAGCTGCATAGCTGTGTCGAGCTTTAAGAATGCATGAAATTACCGGGATTATATTTCGAGATATAAACAAAAAAAATTGTTTAAAGTAATGGGGAAATATTAAATACGCGTTCGTTTGGTTTGGGAGAGAAAGAGAGAAGCATTATTCGCTCGGAACTTATCTTGATGTAAGACTTTGATACGAGTTTTTCTTAGGCAGAATTTCTAAATCTACCTTGTCTCAAAACCATATGGAGTAAAAATTAAAGATTAAAACATATTTATTGTATTACAGCGAAGCAAATAATTGACTACAAAGCTGTGATACGAAACAACTGAGAAAATATGAGATGGAAGAAGCAATCATGTGTCTACTTATCTGTGCAGCTTACGTCACTAAAATAGTTTGGACAAAGCAACAAGAAATTTTTTTTAAGAAATATTATTAAAAGTAACATTTCAGAATGCATTGTTATCTATATAAATTCTAAGAAGCAACATATTATATATATATATATATATATATCCCTAAAAGAACTTTAAAAAAATAATAAAAGATTATAAGTGCAGGTAAAAATTATCAATACAAAATGAAAATTATCAATTATGTATTTTAATTTCAACATCTATATATATATATATATATATATATATATATAATATTCGAAATTAATATCAAACTTACTTGAAAATGCCAGACTTTTGTTTGGATGTCATTAATTTTTTTTATTAAATTTCATAAATTTCGTTTTTATAAATTTCGAAGAAGTTTCAATAATTTTTTAATTTATAATCTGAGCAGAAAGATTATATTCACTATTATCAGATTTAGAAAGGAAATATATTCATTGAATAAATTTTTTATATTATTAATTTTCATGAAGAAGATTCATAAATGAGTGTCCAAATTGTAATTGATAATCAAAACTCAAGTGATAATGATCTGAAAATCGCTAAAACGAGTCTAGTATTCTTCAGCTGCCACAAATATTGCATTTCAGAGCTAATATTAGAACAACTTAAGGAATAAAAAAATTAATTAATAATATTTTCATGTAGCATTCTATAAAATGTTATTTGCTATTTGCAGTGAAAAGCAATTTTAATAAAATTTATATTATTTTTAATCATTCTATTTTTTGTTCATTATTTTCTAAAACAATATCGAAATATTTTATGATATGAATGAAAGGAAAAAGAAAGAAAGTATGAGTGTATATGTGTATATGTGTGTGTATATATATATATATATAACTCTGCAAAATGATGGAAATGTGGAAATGTGATGCCTTTTCCATTTTACTGTTATTAGAATCTTGTTATAAACTTTCTAAGTTATATAATGTATAAGATATTAAGACCAAAAAACGTTTACATCGTAATTATAAAACAATTAAAAGTAAAATATGTATTGTGTAACAGAAATTACTGTTAAATAAAAAAAATTGCTGAATATCTATAAAAGCGCTTATAAACATTGTACCATATTTTTAGCTGAGGAATATTGGAAATAATGATTGAAGTTAATTTTCAATTCTTTAAAAACTTTTGAAAAAACTACGTTTTTATTTAACGCGTAAATCATTTTTGCCCTTTTCAGTATTATTTCTTCAAATAAAATAATTTAAAAATACAAATGTTATAAAATAAATGTATTCGTCTCAGTGGAATAGATCATAAAGATAGAAATGCATTTAGTATAATATCACATGAGTTATCAACACAAGTGTTTCGTGGGTTCTAAAGAATAACTAAATCAATTCACAAAAATTTATTCGAGCTTGCTTTTTGTTCGTAAGAGTTTTATTGGAATTTTTTTTTTTTTTTTATTCATACAAGTTTTTTTCACATGTAAAAGTTTTTTGTTTTTGTTTTTTGTTCTTAAATACGTCTTATAGAGATTTCTTTTATTTATACATTTAAACTCCAAGACTTTTCTTCTACTTTTTAACTATACTGAGTTCCTCTTTAGAATCACGCTTGTGATGTTTAATAGAAGTATCCCCAATCCTTTTTTCTCCCCTGAATGAAAAAGCGTTCTAGCGTGTGTGGCTATCTAACTCTGTTTCCCTGCTGCCACTGCTATATGAACCACACAATTTTGCACGCTTTACTTCGTCAACCTTTGGACAATACACATTGATAAAATGCGCAATAATAATAATAATTCAATGAACTCAAAAGATTGATTATTAATAACGAATACCTTATTCTGAGGAATGCGAACATTAATAATAATTCGACAAGATGTTTTATACGCACACACACGCATACACACACACACACACACACACACACACACACATATATATATATATATATATATATATATATATAGACAGGAGTCGCCCTCTCCACTGAACTATGGCTCAAAAGTGTGAAGTCTGTCTCCAATGGTCTTGCTTCGTGTTGCTTCTACGTGCATGGTTAACAAACAACAGTTCACTACGGATTTTAAATTATATGGTCTGGAGTGTTTTCTTACACCATGCAAAAGTGTCAATTATTATTATTTTAGTATTTTTAAGGATGAAATGTGATCTGAGAGAATGTTTAATATGAATTTGACATGTAAATTGTAAAGTTCTCCATTATTTACATAGATAATATACATAAATATAAATTATTTTTCCGAATTATAATTATATAAATGTATTTTTCAACTTTAACCCTTTTTTAAATACTGAACTGAAAAGTGGCCGCGGACTCGCGGCTGGTAGTTTTCGTCGAGTTGCGAGTTCGAGCCTTGATGCCACATAAGACCCGCCGTGTAGCCGGGGTTGATGCACGTTAAATTTTTAGGGGCCCAAAGTCCCACCGTTGGCATGGTGGGGAAGTTAGGAGATGAAGGGTGCCAGCTCAGGTGTCGTCCTCGTCACTTGATCAAGTTTCCAAATTACGAAGTCCGTCACCAATAGCCATCGTGTTGCTTCAATTGCGACGTTAATAAAACCAAACCGAACCAAACCAAACTTAACTAAAAGAAATGTAACGAAAAATGTGGTTATTGATTTGAGTAAAAATTTCTCACAACATTATAAGTTATGAATAATATTAATATCATGCAGATCAAATTGGTTTTATTGTTAATTATCTAGGAGGCGTTATAAATTATATTAATTCTCTTTTTAAATGAAACACACACAAATGAGAGCCATGTTATTTAATTTTGAACCAATCGCTATAAATAACCTAACTCTTTATTATTTTCTAAGCAATTTGAACCAAAACGTTTACTTTAACCTCATTCAGGAAATGATTTTAATTAAATAATAGAGATGTTATTTTTAATATGAATAAATGAAATATCACTGAGTGCTGCTATTTAATAAATTAAAAATTTACAAAATAACAAAGAATTATTTTTCTTTGTTTGTTTATTCTAAATATTCAAAAATACTTACAATATTTGTTTCATGAAAGGATTTCCTATGTTTCTATTTTAAATGTGTTACAAGCAAGAGTTTATTTCAAGAGTATTCGCAGAATTTTTTTTTTTTCTCCTGTGAAATACGGAATCTAAATATACTCCTGTGGAATCAGGATTAAAACAATATAAATATATAGCTAGAAAATAACATCATTTATAGTTTTACGATTAATTTATAATAAAATCTTTGCTGGTCTTATAATTTACGTTGATCAAAATTTATCACGTGGCGTTTTGCCAATAAGTCCATTTGTATAAAATTTTAAAGGAAGTACTGCAGCTTCTATATATATAGATTTTTTTAAAGTTCACCTCAAGATTTAAAGAATACATCAAGATTTGAAGGTAGTATTTCTTTTTAAAATTAACAATGCTTATTCACCGGCATCAAAAACAATGTATTTCTTAAAAAATTTTGATCAATACGAACTTACAAGCTCATTTCTTATTATTTGAATTACCTAGATTCATCATATTAAAATTACTTACGTAAGAGACGGGTTCTCATCACTAATTAATAATACCGAATTACTTTCATTGTTTGTCCCTAGTTGACTTTACTCCTGGGGATGTTTTCGGTATTTTGGAATGCCTTGGAAAATGAGGGGGGGGGAGGGGAGAGAACACCGAAAAAGGATTCCTTCCGCCTGCGAGTGAGAATGCTTTTCCCCGAATAACAAACTTTCTGTTGCAAATCGATCCTCCAATCATTATTATTAGGGGCTTCCGAACGTCGCATGCGTTGCCCGAATTTGGGATCACCTGATCAATTTTAATCAATCACCTTGTCAACTTCTGACGTTTGTCTCCGGTGAAACAAAGTTACATTTTTAATAACAGGGTACGGATCTGAGTACAACATCAGGGAACGAAACAAACTGGAGGACGAAAAACAAAAAAGAAAATGGCACCACTTGGCAATACGGCATACCAACGCAGTGGTGGCCTGATGTGAAATGCAACGTTTTTGGTGATCACCCTCCCTCCTCCGCCGTAGCGCAACCAACACTTGCACAATATTTCCCGCGTCGCCAACCTTAAAGATGACGTCGCCAGTAATTAGACCAATTTGGCAGAAGTAAAAAGCGAATAAAAAATGAGCTAAGCCCCGACATTTCGTGGGAAAACATAGCATTCCAGGCTTGCCTAATATATCATGTTCCGATTCGTTTCTACCTTTACATTCCTAGTAATTCCAATCTCTGCTTAATAATTCCGTATGTTGTTATTATTACAGTTTTTTCTTTCTCTTCCACTTCTAGGTCGGACGGATTGGACCGCCTAGGGACGAAAACGTGGCGCTGAGGGGGGAAGCCAGAATACCAGGAGGGCAGCAAAAGAGTCCAGTGAGTGAAAACAGCCTTGAGGCGGTGAATCGAAGTTGTGCCACTAATTACCGACGTTTGCGCGCGGGCAAATCTTTGGTTATTTTTCTTCTTGCTGCTGTCTTCTTTTTTCTTCTTGATTTATTTTGGGGAGCCCTAGAGAGGGCCTCAGTTCGACACCGTGCGTCGGGTGCCATCTGTGCATACAGCACACTCCGCAAAATGATACACCTTCAGCTCAATTGAATCCCCCGCTTCCATTTTCTCATCAAACCATCGTCTTATCTCGATTCGAGTGAATATTTTCTCTCTATTCTTCAAAGTATTGAAAAGACCAATAAAAAAAAAGACACCTATTCACTAAAGTTTATTTGCTTTGCATATCTGGTTGTAGGTAATTGGTGTTTTCCTCTTCACAAAAATCTTCTGCTGAAAAAAATAGAAAAACACCAACTATTTTATCTTTGAGTTTAACCAGGAGATTGCAAGATTTGTCATGAGAACTAATGACATTTCTATCGGGAAATTTCACAATTTATGATGTTTAATTATGCATGTTAGTGCAAAAAAATCTTTTATTTCACATTTTATTCTCCTTGGTTTCCATTTAAAAATTTAATCCTTTGAATAAAATCATGTAATTGTTTTTTCGGGTCTAAAAACTAAATTTAAAAGAAGAGTTTTAAGCATTTGACTTAGCAGATGTGTGAAAGCATTTTTTTTAATATTTTAATTTTTTTTTACATATTTTCTGTTTTATAAATTTTTAAAATACGGGAACATTTTGTTGAAAAATGTACCTCCCTTGAATGAAGATTCTGAAAGCCTTTATAAAACACATTCATTAAAAATTAAATAACTTTTCAAATTTGTCCAGTCAATATACAAGAATTATATAAATAGAAGAGAAAGTGCACATTCAGCTAAAAACAAATGTATCTGAATATTCTTCAAGTAATCAGCATTGAAATAATCTTAAAACTATGTGTTTAACAGTTGTAGATCCAAATAATTTACATAGTGCACCCAATCTTTTGTTTAAGTATTTGTTATTAAATAAAATTCGGCTGAATTGTTTTCTCCTGAAACCCTATGACTGCCATTTTTCAATGCGAAGGTCAAGCTATGAATAGAAAGGCAGTTCTTGAGAACAAATACTTTTGCAGGCATAAATTTTAATCCGTCTAAACAACTGAATTATCTAGAGGATACCAGTCTCAGAGCTAATTTAAAATGCTGAACACTTCTGTGACTTAAGAATTAAAACTAAACGCATTGTGACGAAGGAGTTTCAACGAATACTGGAACTTAATAGAAACTACGAAAGGATCCTTTAATGGATATTACGAAATGTTATGTAAAAGTATTCCTTGAAAATTTTCGTTTTAAAATTCTTTGGAATAAGACTTCGAAAAAGAAATGGTCACCGTTTCAAGCCCCCCGCCTCAACTGTCACCTACATCGATGATGGAGTCGGATGAAATGGATGTAAGGAGAATGGACGGATTGCTGGAACAACTAAAATCAAGCATGGTGAGTACCTTTTGGTTTATAGCATTTTATGGATTATTTCCCAGAATCCAGTGCAACGAAAAGTAGCAAAAAAGGCATTTCGAATTAATTGCCATGCTGCTATATGTTGATACGAATCAGAATTGCATTATTGTAATTATCAAAAAGGTAATGAAATTTGAATATTGTCTCATAAGGGTATATAATGTGCCGAATTCTGGGAATAAATCTATAATGTGATATACTCTTATATTCCAAAAAATTTTAAGAACATGTTTACTATTAGCAGTTTTTACATTGATGACTAGAAAAATATTCTTTTGTATTCCTTGAAGAGAAGCAGGGGGACCAAATGTTCGAAGAGATCATGGAAACGTGATATTGAAAATCCGTGAACTCTATATAAGAGGAAACGTCTAGAAACTGGATTATAAAAGTTTTTAATTATTTTCTGAAAACGATATACTTGGAATTATTTGTGTATAAAATCAATTTTGATTAATTGTTTTTTGAACTAATAATTCTTATTACTTAATTTTATAGGTTATTAATTAAGTTTATATAAACATTTTATGTACTAATAATTCTTAAATAAAAAAACTATTCATCAAAATTAGTGAATAGTTTAAATTCTTTAAATATTGGCGGATATATTAGAATTCTATTCAGTGGAGTCGTTGACATTTCCGTAAAAAATATTCCTTTTCATTAGAGAATTTTTCATGTTAGTGTAAAAATATTTGTTAGTTCAAAAATAAATTTAGGCCGTCGATATATTTGTAATGTTATTGCATTTTATATTCGTCTTGAAATCTGATATTATTTGATCATTAAATTTTGAAGGGATATGTTGTTGTTTTTTCTGTTTAGAATAAAAATGTTTTATTGATGTAAAATTAGTAAATATATCTTCAATGAATCAGATTTTTGTAACCGAATTTTATTTGTCATAACTAATCCACTCTTCATTGCTAAGAGTTAATGGTCAGACTTACAATTCGTTCAATGTCAAACTCACTTTACTCGTCGTTATCCAAAGAGAGAACAAACAAAATAAAAAAAGCATTAATGTTTTAACATCGTAAATTGACATCATAAAAGTTAATAATTCATCAAAAAAAATGTCGGTAACTGAGGAGAGAATCCCTCATTTATAATTCATTCATTCTCCACTTTACTAAAATCACCTTGGATTTGCCCTTGAACCTGAATAATGCAATCCTTTCCGGGTAGAAATATTTGTGGTGTTTTGATAAAATAATTTTGTTCAGGAAATGCCTTAGTGTTAATAGGAACTTCTGGACACATCGCAACTGAAATAGCACTTATGTATTTGAAGAAATAGAATATTATGTTTCTTTTTATTTTTCAACAAGAGTTATGTACATTAAATATTTCTTTATATAGTTTGTTGAAGATTTCAGAAAGTTAATTAAGTATTTTTTTAAAAATTCTATTGGTAAAACACGTTGCAAGTATTCATGACTTATGAATAAATGATTTAATAAAGTTCTCCTTTAAGTCTTAATTTAAAATGAAATCTATTTGATATAAGCTGCAGTTCTATAATTTATTAAGTTGATTAAAATCAAATGGCTATTAAAATAAAATCCTCCCCTATTAAAACCGGACTGAACTGCTCGTACGATTCGACCAGACTGGTTGTCACCTGAATATTGTACGAAAAACGCAATATAATAATACAGAGTTTCCAAAACTACTTTTTTATAGTGGAACATCACAAACTATGAAACAATGCTAAAAACTAAATGAACTCTATATAAACATAAAATTTTAAAAGTGATTTAAAAGTTTAATGCAGATAATAAAAAAATTGAAGCATTATAAAATATATTTACAAAATAATTACTTCAAGAGTTAATCACTCAAAACATTACTGTTATTTGCAGTATCAAATAAAGTGTCGTCATTTGCAATTGATACCAGAATATCTTTCTGAGAACTCATCAACATAAATGCCTCCAAATGTTCTTTAGCTAACGAGTTCCTCAATCTACTCAAAATAAATTTCAATAAGTGACTTTCTACTAAAAAAAAAGAACAAGTGAATCTTTTTAAATGAAACTCATTATTCTTTTGAAATGGAATGAAATTCAGGACAACTAATGGTAATTAAATGTTATAAATTGATATTCATGTGATAAATAATTATTTAATTAATTTTCTAAATGAAGAGTTTTAAAAATTGATAATTTAAGCTTTCGATAACCAAGATATTTAAACAATGATTTAAAATTATGTATGCATTCATTTGTTATTTCTTCACTATTTGATTAACTGAATATGTAGTCTCTGTCAAATGACAAAGTTGGCGCATTAACATGATTCGCGATTCCTGACCTTACACATGTCTTGTGAAATATCATTGCCTTTAATGGGCAGCTGAGTACGGGCTTTAACAGGTAATTAGCTTCGTTGTAATATTTAGAGAATTTATTGGTCTTGATTAAAATCATTCTCTGTCCTAACTAGCAACTTAAGCATCGAATCTTGGGTTCGGATCCTGATTCCGTGAAGACCGAAGAACAGAACAATAATAATTATACATATTAATTTACACGTGTCTCAAAGGGGCGTTGTATAGACTTTAAGAGAGTGTAATACTAGATTAAAATGTCATCCTTGTCTTTTGACAGTAATTCAAAATTCTAAAACCCGTCGTCAATAGCTGACGTGTGGAGCGGCACGATTCCACTAATCCTGCCCAGCTTTTAAACTAGACATCTAGGAATATATTTCAGTAATTATCTCATGTTACTGCTTGAAATTTAAAACTTCCCATGTATTTGTTTTAAAAATGTGGAACACGTCAATACACACCCAGGGACATTGAAAATAAGGAAACTTCGGTTTGAAATGCAATTTGTAACACATAATGAACAGATGAGAGATTCACTTGATCCCAACATCAAGATAATTTTAACAAATACAATGTTACAGTTAGACAAATACAGTGCATCTTCAATTGCGCGTCGACCCGCCTCCTGCTCCATTACATGCCTCAACACCGTCATGCATTGAGTTGATTAGACGTCGGGTATTGTCTTGAGGCAGATGGATCCACAAAAAGCTTGAACATCCACCTCCAAATCATGTACAGAGTGACACGGTGGGTCTCACGGATGTTTTGTGCGGGACAAATCCGAGGAGCGAGCCGGCCATGGAAAAGTCTGATCAGGACGTAGAAAGTCTTGAACTACTCGAGCTGTATGCGGACGATCATTATCTTGCTGAAAAATTGCCCCTGGAAGACAATTTAGGAAAGGTCCAACGTGTGATCGAAGAATGTCATCCACGTAAAGCTGACCCGTTAAGGTTCCACATACCACAATTGGAGTGGACCGGCTATCCAGACCGGCCCTCCAGACCATTACGCCTGCTGTGTGAGCAATGCGTTTCGGGACAGCCTGGTTGGAATTGTACCGTTCACCAGGGCACCTCCACGCTCCTATGTGGTTATCGTCTGTCCCCAAAACGAAACCGGAATTCATCACTAAACACCACGCTTTGCCAATCTGTAGCATTTCACGTCTCTCTGGCTTGGAACTATTGTAGACGGAGTAGTCGATGTTTTGATATCTTCTCATACGCCTAACTGGCATTCTTCGCTTACTAAAATTCTTCTAGAGTCGGAATGTGATTGTTACGTTTATAAATCTACCGTTATGTGCCCGTTTATATAGGACCTATTTCTTGACTGCAGCGCCACTGCAGACTGTGTGTGGTCATGCGCATTGGCACCGAACTTGGATAATTTTCATATCGGACATCAGTCAACTATTTTACAAAGTTTCGAGATTGTAGCTCGCTGTCTTCTTAGTGAGCTATTTTCAATGTTTCTGAGTGTATATGAGACAATCATTAAACTAGCAATGAAACAGTATAAATTAACAGAATTCCAAAAGGTTTGTTTTTTCATTTAATATCCATTTTAATAGTTTTTAAAATATATATATATATATAAAACAAATTAAAAACGAATAACATTTAATACATCAGTAAAGCAAAAAATAGAAGACTTAGTTTCAGAGCAGTAACAAAACATTTTTTTATTCATTATTTTTCTCTTTTCGTATGATATTGGGGACTTAATTTTGAAATGCTGAAGCGACAAAATTTAGTGCTTTCATAGTAAAATATTTATTTATGTAAGTATAGTAAATACATTTATACTGTCTTAGTAATATATTCTTTTTATTTTTCGTTTTTTTTTATTTACGACACAGTGCATTAAACCCAATGCAGTTTTCAAATAAACCCTACTTGCTTTAGATTGATATCCAATTTTATGTTTCGTATTATTTTCATACAAACATCTAACAATGCGCAAACTAATAGATATGTTCTATCGAATTTTTCCTTTTTTCAAAAAGGGTCATTTCTCTCGAAAAGTAATATTCCGTGTACTTTAACATAGCTTTTCCCAGAAACATTTGAATTTATACAATCGTTAAAAAGTGATTTTAAGATAAAAATTCTTAAGAATATAAATAAGTAAACGATTTAATTTTTTTTTTTATTTATGCAGTCTAGACAGAAAAAATTACATTAGCTTTAATAAATAAACTATTATATTTTGTTGTATTGTTTAAAATTTTATTTGGTATTTACTATATAAATATTTAAACAAAATTTTATATTTATTATAAACTGCAGAAATTATAAAAGAAAACAAAGAAAACATTTGTAATTCAAAATGGAACGAAATTAAAACAGATCTCTCTAAACAATGCTAAAAATGTTTCTTTTAAAATGTGCAGTATTTCAAAAATTTTAAGAATAAATTTCAATGAAATTCATCAGTTGCATGTTTAAGAAGTAATTTGATTGTAATTGTCTTCATATTTAAAAAAAATAGGAATAAAAACAGATGAAAATAATTCATGTACTTAATTTTTAAAAATGCCGGTATATATTTGAATTAAATTTTAATGCAGAACAACTAAGAAAGAAAATAATAATTAATAGCAAATTATATCGGAATTCGAACAAATAAAATTAATCACGAATACTTTTTAACATTCAGAGAAAAGTTCTTATAATACGAATGAGTAAAAATGTGTTGCATTAAATGTAGAAAGAAAAACAATAAAAAGCAGATTTGTGATAATCTTTGTGAAACAATAATTTTTTTGTTAAGCTGTTAATATTTATATTTTCGGATATTTAAAAGTCTTTCAATATGTTAGTAAAAAATACTTTTGTACTAAATGACCGAAGACTTATTTTCACATGTTCACATATGCTGGACAAATTCATCTGATAAACAAAAATATAATTTTTCCCCTTCTTCTTTTAATAAAATCAAAATTCTTCACGATTTCGAAACGAAATTCTTGATCGGTTTTCTAAAAAATGGGCAGCAAACGAACAGAGCGTTTACATACGAAAAAATCCCAATCGTACGACCTTTCCATTGGCATTTCTTTTTTCTTTTTCGCCTGTGTAACAAAACAGACCTGAAAAACCGAACCCGAGTGGAGACTGGCAGGCACGTGAAAAGTCATGAATTCTATTTTACGACTGTTCTCCTCGCCCTATGATAAAAGAATCCAATTAAAAGTTAATTGGTAGTATTTTTCCAAGTCTGTCCGGAGGATTCCATTCGTGTTTTAAGAAGTGAGGAAATATTTTGGTAGCGTAAAACTTCAAATATTCCGGCGTCCCCTATAGCGAATTCAAGCAGTCATTCGAATTCTCTAACCGTTTGCGTTACAAATGACATCACATTTTTCATCGAATACAGCTACAAAAACAGATATCCTGAGTCGAACGATTTAAAGAAGTAAAAAAAGAGAGAGAGACAGAAAGGCAAAAAAATAATAAATAAATAAAACAAAAATAAGAAATTTGAAAAAAAAAAAAAAAAAGAAGGGAAAAAAGTATTCGAGAGAGAGAGAATGAACAAAAGTAAAAGACTCTTCCACCCGCCAAGTCGTGAGCGAATGGAATTTTTTTTTTGTGTCGTTACTTATTTTCTTTTTAATGTCAGTGCTTTTATTTTCTAAAGCCAAAGTGCGTGTGGAATACTTGGCGTGCTTTTCCTTCACATTGTAGCTGAAGCTAGGCCTAATTGCGGAGTGCCCGAAGGCCTTTTACCTGCATTCTTGAGCTGCGCGGCCGGATCGGTTTTTTTTCACACCTCCCTTAAGGATGTTAGAATACGGCTCACTAGAAAAACGTTTTTTCCAGTCCTCACACAGTTTACGTTAGTACCGGCACAGAGGTTAAAGTAGAGTTGTGTTGTACACAAGGAGAGATTTTGCTCAATTTTTCATGGATGGAATTGTATTATATCGCAGTGAGAGATGGAATTCTGCAACTAATGGACTACTCCAATGGTAAATGGACTTGTTTACGTGCTGGATAACTGTTAGGTAAGCGTATTCCATCTTCAAAAATTATTCCTTTCGCTGTTGGCAGCAATGATTTGCATATTTTTTTTTTTTTTAGCAGAAACTTTTTGCATATTTCTTCAAACATACCAAGAATTCATTCTTGTTGATATTTTTGAACTACAAAATATGCATTTGCGACATATATGACAGTATTTTGCAGTCTTTGTATAGTTTTCACTTACAGAAACTTCTTTAAGTATATATGCTCATCGAAAGAGTTTTATTTTTCAAATTAGTTCTCATTATCTAAAATATTTTATACTGATATTAAAGATAATTAAAATACATCAAACAAAAAGGTCTCGCTTGTTAAAAAATAATTTCGTTAACATTTTGACGCAATACAACATTTTAATCTCTTGATACTTTATTAAGCATATTATTTAACTTTTACTGAATTGAGTTTTACAAAAATGTTATAGTTTGTAAAATGTATTCTAATAGTTCTTAAGTGTATGAAATGAAAGTTTCGATGTAATTGTTATTAACAATAAGATGAAAAGATTTAATTGAGGAAAAAAATTTGAGAAAATGCTCTAAAACAGAATATTATAGAGGTAAAAGAAATAACAACAAGAAATAACAACAACAACAAAAAAAAAACATTCACAATACATCATAATTCAAATTAGAATTTACCATGAAGAACAGCATTCTTTTAAAAATTCAGTCATGATAACTTGTGAACATTTCCTGCAAAATATATATCTGTATACAATTATTATTATCCATATTAAATTTTTGCAGCCTTACAAAGTAAAAAAAAAAAATGTATATTTAATCAATAAGGATTAAAAACCCCTGTTCAAGTATATGTCGTATGCTTCAAATGTATACTTATCTCTCTCAAATTTTCCTTTCAGGTAATACAAAGGAATGTAATTAATTAAATCTAATTATATGTCTTTTAGTTTTGTTTATTATATGTTAATGGATCAAATTATTTAAAATAGTTATTATTTTTCGAAATATACAAAGAACTTCGAAGAAAATTACTGTTTATAAATCCTAACGCATCTCTGGTTCTTTCTGTCTCCCTAATATATATATGTTAAACCTCCCATGCTCGTGTGTGTCGAATTTTTAAAAATAGATAGAACTAGCCTTCTATCAGACATGTGTTTTTGGAGTTCTGAGTTGGATTGACTATCAGTTCAGTGGTTGGAAAAAAAATATTCTCTTAAAAGGAAATATATTTCAACTGTTATTTGTGACCCGAAATTTGTAAATTATAAATTCCTTCTATAAACAATTAAACGTAATTAATAAATAATGAAAAATGCAAACAAATAAATCATATCAACAAAAAAGAGACAACTAAATGATATTAAAGCTCTCTTTTGTAGAATATAATTCAATCATTAAACTTTTGTTAAAATTTGATAGTTTATATAATATTCTGGGTTACTCAAAAATTTTCTTTGGTTTTAGATATCAACAGAAGAATTTTCATAATATGAACTTAATTTTTAGTTAATGTTGATCAGAAATGTTTATTTTGTGAGTGGGGGGGGGGTTGCACTTTGTAAAAACTTTTACGTAATTACATTCCATATTTACTCCATACAATTTATTTTAATGGTTTTTAATATTAAAACAATATTTTAAAATTGTCAAAAATATGTCATTTTACCAAACGTTCTTTTTCCTTTTATTATTTTTCTTTTTCTTTCCATCTCTCTTGTTTGTTTCCAAATTTTCTGTATCCAGAGAATAATTTCATTACTTAAGTAGATTGCGAAATTTTCTCTTCTTTTCTGTTTTCTTATAGTTCAAAAAATAAATTCTTTGGAATACAATAATTTTCCAAGAACATCAAGGTTGCGAAAACTAAACAAGGAAAAACTCAAGACCTAAATTGAAGGTCGTATTGGGCAGCTGTTATTTTTCAACTAATATGTTATACAACTAAATGAATAATAACTGCTCACTGATCATCTTTCAGAAGCATTCGTTGAATATATGAATGCGTAAAAGCAAAAATATCATTGACGATTATCAGAAATTAAATAATGAAATCGTAGCATTCAAGGTTAAATCCTCGTAGAGTTTCTTCAAAAGTAAGAAATACGTGAATCCTTCTACAATAATTTTCAAAATAATATTTTTTAACAATTTTTTTTCTTGTGTACGTTATCCTAAATCTACTTACACAGCCACTAATGTCTATAAACATCCATTGTAGTATTAAAAAGTGTAGCTGAATTTTAAAAGTATTTTTTCAGGTTCAAGTAGATACTTGCGGAATCACAGTTTTTATTCAGTAAATATCATTTCTTTAAAAAGTATTGATGTTTTAGACATTTGTTTCTCAGAGGAATGACTAAAGAGGAATGACTAAAATTAGAAATATTATTTAAAAAGTTTTTAAAAGTTAAAAAGTTTTAATAAGAGATAGTTTTTCCACGATTAATATTTTTGAACGATATAATTTCGATATTATTCAAATAAAAAATTAAGTCCAGTCAGGAATTAAGTTTTTAAAATATAATAAGCTAAAAGTGCCTATAAAAATTGTCTGTTCAAATCATTTTGTTAACATGTAGTAATAATATATATGTATTAGATCGCATGCAATTCGTCAATTTTGCGTGATTATTTATTTATATAAAGACATGCGCTCTCTAGACTGTTCAATATTCTAAATGAATCTATTTTTATTGCGATCGTTTGAAAATCTGAAGCTCAAAAATTTAGCTCTTATTCCTAGAATTGTGACAGCGCAAAAAGTTAATGTACTGCTTCAAGAAACAAACACATTAGAAAAATTTAAAGTAGCATATTTAACTGTTCCAATTGGAAATTAAAAAAAAGAAAGAACAGACCAAAAATTTTCCTGAAATGATCTTGAATTGTGACGTATCGCTTTTACCACGATTAGTTTAAACAACATTGATGATCGATTTTACCAAGAAGTAACGATCTAAACAATTTTCAAAAACAATAAATTAAATATCCTTAAGAAATTTGAAAATAGGCATAACAATTATTTTTTTGTAATCGGCTTTAAGAAACATTGTAGTGCTATGTAAAAATTACCGATTCTCTTTTGTGTTGTAACATTCCAAAATATTCACCTCAAAAAAACCCGTTTACTGGCAAGCAGAATTTTTTTTTCACTTGGTTCCTTGTTTACAACTCAAGCAATCCTTTTGAAAAGACTTACAAATTTTTTAAGTATCGAGGGAAAAGGACCTTAAAAGCCGATAACGTTACAAAAAAATGTTCTCAAATTTTTTTAAAAAAAATGATCAAGAAATAATACAAAAAATAATAAACAGCAGTAGAAAAATCAAAGAAAATCTTAATAAATGGCCCACCTTTTTTAAAATCTGAAAGCCCTGATCAATATTTATGCACAAATTAGTAATGTCTGCGATACATAATTTAAAAGTTATCACAAACCATAAAAATTCAACTTGTTACAATGGTACATTTTCTTAAAATTCGCCTGGCTGAAATCAAGCCCTTTTGTTTGTATATTTTTAGATGCTGATTTCAACAAATATATTGAATATTTTTGTTATAACGGATGTATGTTGTTATATTACTCATAAAGTTGAAAAATGTTTTGATGGAATTGGAGGCAAGGCATTTTCTCACATCTGCCATAAGTATTTTCAGTAGGTGGATTGGCAAGCGATTGAATGTTAAGCGTAGGTGTACGGATCACCTTTGATCCGCAAAAATAATAATCTCTATCTTTTTTTTTTTTTTTTAATTCCTTATATATGCCTATTTATGGAAAAACATTAAGGAGTAAGAAGATAATTTCAAAACGGAAAGTGTATACTGTATTTGTTATTAAGGAATGTATATATATATATATATATATATATGATTATTTAATTCGAGAACTTATATTTCTACAATAATTTCAACATATTTCAAATTATTTACTTAAAAATTATAATTAATCAATAAAAATAAACTTCCATCTATGAACTTATTTTTATTAATGATACTATAGGATTTGAAGAATAATCTCTTATTGAAAATTTAAAAAAGAAGAGACTGTCCTGTTTATCATGTTTTAAATGTAAAAATGCTTTAAAATAGTTTTATTATCATTATTATTAAATAATTTCTTTTCTTAAACCAAATAGTTTTTTTTTTTTTTTTCAGCATTGACGCGGAAAACTGTCTTTTCCTTCATTTTCAGACATGAATTATTATTTTTAATCATTTTCATAACATTCACTGCTATATAAATAAACTATTCTTTTAAAAAAATAAAGTCGATTTTTTCATTCTGTTCATTTTGCACATTTTATCATATCGTACATTTTATTCTGCATAGTTTTCAAATTTAGCATAATATTTTGCATTTTAATTTTCAAAAATTGCGTAATTTTACTAAACTCAAACTGCTAAGATTTGCAAGTTTAAAAGACATATCACTCTTGGTCCTGAAGTTGTAAATTTCAAGTCTCAATAGCGTTTAAAATTTAAATTGCGTAAAAGTACATTCATCAGAAGAGGTTAGCTGTTTTTTAATGTATAGATGGTCTTTAAACAAGGGATTCTGAAACAAGAATCTGTGTTAGTGGATAAAGAAAGCAAAAAAGAAAAAAAAAAACTATTTCCGATGATAAGCATATCTTGTCTTTCTCTAAAAAATGTATTTTGTAAATTACAATAATATTAGTTGTGTATAGTTATTAGTTATGTATTACATGTGTTGTGTTACCATGGGTACCATATCAGCTTATTCAAGATAAGCTGTAATAATCTTCAAACGACGTACGTCTCCAAAAATTTAAGAGTTTTAAATTTCCTGTATATCAAGAGTATTTTTGCAATATTACTTTTATATTAATTTTATTATCGATGCATCATTATTTAATTTTATATATCACAGTATTATATTTTGATTATTACTAAAAGCCTATTAATGTAATTAGTTGTGTTTTTTTTCGCAATTTCGTTGCATACAAACATATAAATTTTTTACATGCATATAAATCAAGATATAATTACATCGTGAAAGGAGGAATGACTCAATGACCTTTTTTTTTTTTTGGTTCACGTAACAAAAAATGCAGCCTTTTGGACAAAATGACATTGCTGTTTTTTTTTTTTGTCCTTTGAAATAAGAATGTCTAAATATTTCGAAATAGTTGTTTTTCGAACTGCAACATCGATTATGCCATAATTTTCTTTTTGTCGATGTGAATTTCGGGGTGTAGAATTTTAAAGCGCAAACCACAACTCAAATGCGTCAATTTCTGAAGTATTTCTGCATCACTTGCAATTGCAGTAATACTTCAAGGAATGACGCGATGAGTGATGCGGAGCTTCAGGGTGAAGTTTAAGGAATGTACAAGACGTCAAGAATGCAGCATTTGGAAAGATGTCTTCCGATTGGGTTTACGTTACATAACAAGACATTTACACAATTGGTCGGTTAACAAAAACCAATCAATTTTACTCCAATAAAATTGGAAGAATTAAAAGAATATTAAATTCGGTGCTTTTTTTCTGGTTATTTAAGATATATATGAAAAATTCGTTCTTTGTTGGGTTGAAATTCTGTCGATTATATATGTATTGTAAATCCTCTCTTATGATTAAGAATAAGTTTCTATCAATTTAAGAGTTCCCTTTTATCTCTTTTCAATAAAAAAGATAATTTAAATTACGCAAACTATGAGTTATGATGCTTAAAAAAATGCTATCAAGTTGGAATGTTCAAGATCAAAATTCTGTAAAATTATGAAACAGATCAGTTTTTAATAAGTGGAACAAAACGTGAATAATAGGATACCTTTCAGGAATTTATCGATACGCTGTTTTAAATATTCATGAATTGAATTATTGCTTCATTAATATATTAGAATACAATCCTAAACTTTTTTTTCCCAATAATGTATTATAATTCTACTTTTAATTTTATCATAATTCATTTTTATGAAACATATTACTCATTCCTTTTAGGATAATCTAAGAGACGATTAATTTTATTTAAAAGTTAAGATATTAAATAAATGCATAGATTTTTATCAATCTTTGTATTTAAATCGGATTGATAATACCATGAGAAAGTAGCTATTATCTTGTCATCTGTAAAATAAGATCATATTAAGCTCCAAAGTGAACTTTAAAAATATTTTACTTGTAGTTTTGAATAGGTACAATTATTTACTCAATTTTCAAATGTTCTATGTTCGCTTCTATGTATTAAAGTAGAAATACAATTGGAGGCTTTCTCTCAGACGTTCTTTGATTAATTGTAGAATTTTATGAATCACTCTGTTTGTCTGCCATCTGTTTATAATAATTTTAACTTTAATGTTTCCAACTTTAAAGTTAAGGTCATTTATATTAAAAGTCTTTTAACTTTAATGTTTCCAACAGAAAAGTTAAATGACCGCATTTGATTATAATTCTTATAAACAAGACAGAATTTCATTTGTCATTACTGTATAGAATCTGAAATATGGAACATATTATATGCGAGAAAAATGAATTTATTCTAATATAAATTAGTAGTACATAAGAATATACAAAAGAATGAAGTTAGAATATTAACAGTATTGGTAAATTTTTATGCATGAGAAAATATAAAAGTTCCTTTTACACCAAACGACAGTAATCTGAATCACATTTTAGCTATTTAAAATGTGACGAATAAATTATATAATTATGCTACTAATTTGGTTTATGTATTCATCTCTCAATATTTAAATTGAAATTCTCCTTGTTAAAGATATCTTGTGCATTTTTTCTTTATTTATCTTGCAGTCAAGTTAATTCTAAGCAGAAATTTTTCTACAGTCATTCGATATTCAGCATTCATCGATCTATTCATAAAATAGTTGTTTACAAATGAACGAAAGTAAAATTATTTTCAACAGTAAACTTCCACAAAATGGTTCATTTTTTGTTATTGGTGTTTAATATACTTTTAAGTAAAATTGTATATAAATACCATAACTTTAGAAATAGGTATTTTAATTTAGAAAAGTCAGTGTTTAGTCAACATATGTTTGCTGTAATATAGTTTAAAAACCATGTCTTAAACATCAAAGATTTTTTGGGAATTTAAGAATAACTAAAAGTAGGTATTTATCTTTTTATCCGAGCTGTTGAAAAGTGTATGAACCCGTTAACTCGAATGTTGTACATACGGTTATTCCAAGGTCAGTGATATGCGTTTTTACGAATACGAATAATTTAACAAACGATTTATAACTTTATACAATGTTTATTTACAAAAAAGGAATTTAATTTACAAAATTAAAGAACGATTTTTATGTTAAGTGTCTTTGACCGTTTGACAAAACTCTTCAAATCAGATTGAGAAAATTTAAATATACTATGTATGATTGCATAAGCTAGAAAAATTGATATTTTTTTTATCACTATCGATAAATATTAGCCCAATTAGAGCAGATTGTTCAAAAAGGTTTTAATCAGTGGATCAAATGAGTAAATTAGGTCGTTGACCATTTAAACAAGGGCATAATTTACATGCACAAGAGTTAACAGCGAGATATATTGTCATGAACAAATAAGTAAGAGCACAATCGGAAAGCACTTTACTTAATTACTCATATAAGAGCCAATGATACTAAAAACTTTTGCTCTATAACAAACGCTGTATTTTGTGCCATTTGTTCGGCTTTCGTCGGTATGACTATTTCATAATAATAATTATGAGAGATCTCCCATTCCATGATTCAATAATGTCATCTTAGTTATAAGGATTATGTAAATGATTTTCACTTCGCAGCTTGTAAGTTGCCATTTATTAGTGTAAAATCACCTTCATATTTACACTAGAATAAATTCGCGTATATTCTTTGCTTTGTATTATACTACGACTAAATTCTGTAAATTTTTCAAGCGTGTTTATTTTGGAATTAGAAGTTTCTGTTTAAGATAACTACCATCTCGTGTGATGCATGATTAAAATTACAGTGAATAGAAATTGTCGATGTGATATAATGTTATTATATATATATATTCTTTTAAGGTTAAACATCTCTGCCCTTTAGATCTTTGGGCATTATAGAATTCACCCTTTTTTTTACGTCACAAAAAATGATTTTATTCTAGATCTCCAATCATCTTCTAATGGAAAATTGTTGAATAATAACAAAATGTAATAAAATTATTAAAGGTAGATGGTATAGGTGAAATGGATATTAACTTAAGTTCTGTATTCTAACGACATATTTCTAATTTAACGTAAACATTAATCACGTTTGCTTGCTTCAAAATAAATAAATTTATTCGATTTTTTTTTTGTCATTGTATTTCATTTTTGTGCTCATATTTTGTATTTGGGAGAATTTTTCTACCAAATGTAATATAATTTATGAACATTTTTCAGCTGTTTGTTTTCCATTAGTAGATCGTCAGATAAAAAACTGGGAAGGCTTTTTGTAAAATTCCCCGAAATATTAAAAGTACATTTTATGATTCTTCTGTCTTGTTGTCTGTATTTAGAAAAAGAATCTTAGAATGAATATTTTGATTTTTTTTAAATCTGGAGGTGAATCGATTAATTTCATTCATAATTATTTATTTGTAAAATTATATAAATTTAAATATAATTTAAGGTCATGTTGAAATATTTTTAGACCATTCTCATTTTAGGTTCTTTAGAACATTTTATTGGTCACTTTAATATTTATTTAACAGAACAATTGTTTATGTCACAGATGGTACGGTCTTGATAATAGTTTTATCAATTCAAAATGGAAGTATATTATTTTTACAGTTTATTTTAATGAATGCCGAAATTGGGTAAATCTTGCACTATATTTTGAACTCGCGCGTTTTTGCAACAACATTAAATTATCAAAACAAGAAAATATTTATAAAATTCAACGCAGTCATCAATCTATAAGAATATTTTTGTTTTATATAAATAGATTCATTAATTTCAAATATACTCGAAATATAAACATAACTAATATTTTTTGCCTACTGAAAGGCTTCAATTAACGTAAATAGAATAAATATGTTAAAAGTTTTTCTCATATGAATTAGGGATTTTTTGGTGATAAAATATATAAAGAAACATTTTAATCATATATATTTAATCTAAAACTAATTTAACAGAATACCATTTTTTACGAATACAAATCAAAAGTTCAATGAGAATATGAATCGCTACGATTCTAAATGTTCTCTTTAGAAAACATTTAAAGTAATATGCATTTTGAAGAACTAGTATAAAATTGGTGCTGAATAAATATCTCTGTCTTGGTAAATATTTTTTTTTATTTGATTACTTTTTAGATTGCACAGAAATTGGAAAATTGAGGGTGGGGATTCTTTTTTTTATCAACAATCTTAATTCTGAAAATTTTTTGAAAAATTTCCTAGAGAAAGAACTAAAGAAATCGAGTAGAAAGCGTCCTTTTCTATGACGAATCATCAAATAAGGCGCACTTCGAATTCGCTGCTTTTAAGTGCAATCTCGAGGAGTACGTATGAGTACCGAATAAAAAGTTTTCCCACTGATGATATCCTTTACTCTCCAGTAATAAGACTTTCTTTTTTTTTTTTTGGGGGGGGGGGCTTTTCACTGTTTTAAATTAAAAAAAAAAAAAAATTACCATTGAAACAAAAAAAAAAAATGAACTAATATGTGTTTTGTAAGTATTTTTTTTAATTCTTTAAAGCTATTATATGTGTTATGAATAATCTTTTATCACATATTTCTAAAACTTCCATTTTAGTCATACGAGTCATAGCATTAAAACGTTCCACAAGTGAAATGTAATTTATTGTGACTTTTAATAATATGTCAATGTGAATGAAAATCTGGGATAAATTTAAAACACTTAAGTTTTTGTAACATCTAACGAAAAATGCGGCAAAAAAAATCTTATAGGAGGAGGGGGAGGTGTAAGATAAAACTAATATACATTTAAATCTTACTTTTTAAAGCTTTTGATTTAATACCGCAGTAATTATCATATTCAATAATATGTAACACTAGTTTAGCTTATGGCGGAATTTTAAGACTTTAAAATGTTGTTTTATCGCAATAAAGTTACTAACAATTTATTTTTCTGGTCTTCATTCGGGCTTAGCTATATATTATTTGACTAATACCATATTCAAACTAAGTAATTGCCAGTTCTCATTCAATCACAGGAGAGGAATATATGTTTTACATTAATTATGCAAGAAGTTTTTTTGAACTTGTTTTCCTTTTGTCAGTTGTTTGGCTGAACCTTCTTTCATCGAAGATTTGTAAGTTGATAGTAAGCAGTTAATATTCATACTTTTGCCTTAACTTCCCTTAAAATTTCTAATTTTTATAAATCTTTAATAAATGAGCCGTTCAATGACCAAATCAGTGAACTACACAAAAAAGTAAAAGAAATGATAAAATTAATGAAATACATAACAATATTACAGAATGTACTATATTTTATTGTAACTTTAAGATCAATAACATGAAAGTTGTTTTAAGTATAAAAGACTAGAGTCAAATAACATATTTTAAAACAAAATGTTAAACATTTCAATTCATGGAGTTAATTGATCAAACATGAAAGTGCTCAAATAATTATGTAAAATCTCTGCTGAAGAAAACAGTTTTTATAAATCGAGGCTATATATATAAATTCATTAGAACAGAAATAAATTGCTTTTACAAATATGTGATTCTAATCGCAGATGGTATATAAAACTAAAAAATTTTTTCAGAATGCTGGTAAGAATAGAAATAGAACAAAATAAACGGAAGCAGACTTCAGTGAGTTTTAATATTAATTAAACATTTTTCTTGAAATTAATTTGAAAGTCAAATACATGGAGCGACCTAGCAAATTAAGTGGTAATAGAATAATTATTCCAATAAGGCAAGTGTATTTATATTCAAAAAGAAATCCGGCAAGAAATAAACATAAGTCATGTTATCGTTAACTCTTTTTCTTTTTCTTCTTTCTTTTTGAAGGAGGAAATTGACAGTTAAACATATTCATCATTACTGTAGCGTTATAGACTGTTAATTTAATGATTCCTCACCTGTATAAAATATAAAACTAATACTTTTTATTTTGACTCAGCAATATAATCACAGAAAGCGTAATGATAGATTAATGATCAATGTTTACTTTTGAATGCGCGGGCAGTTTCTAATCGCAAATCGATTTTTTTTTTCTTCATTTTCTTGTATTATTTTAAATCAATTACAAGTAGTAATGCAAGGAAGTTATCAGTCCTATTTGATTTAATGACAACTGTGTTTATTTTTCTTAACCTCCTTTTACATACGGAGGTTAGTTTAATATAAAGTTGGTGCCATATAGGTAACAAATTGCTCCCAATAACAGCCGAATAAAGCACGAAAATTGAAATCATTTATAAAAATCAATTTCTCGTGTTAAATAAAATTGGGTGTTGTAATATCGAAGAGTACGTTACGGCTAAAATAGAACAAATTAATAAAGAGGACATGGGCGTTGTCATAAACTTATTTTAGTTTTAGGGGTTGTACAATTCCAGTGTATATTGATAATCTAAGTAATGGTAATAATTGCTTGGTCATAATTATATATATATATATATATATATTACTATTATCATATATAATGAATATAATTTTATTTAATATATAAATGGGGATATATTTAATAATAAATATTGCAGTTAAAACAATTTCATAAATTTAAGAAATGTAATAATTGTATATTTCAAACATTTACATGAAAATTAAACTTGATAAATTAATTTGTATGGGAAAGATTTTAAATTTACCTACCTTGTTGATTTATTTTTATGTTTATTATTTTATTTTATATTATTGAATAAGGAATATTTTCTGAATACTTTGGAGAACGTCTTAGAATTGCCTTTACTCCTTCAGCTGCTTTATTAAATAGTGGTCAAGTTATTTGTGCTTTTAGCAATGAATATTCTGTGCATCATTAGAAATTAATGTTGCATTCGTCTAATCAAAAACAGATATTTTTCAAATTAATTCTATTTTCCTGACAAAAATATAAACCATGTATGACCTTATAAAATATAAAATACGACCTTATAAAACAATTATATCAAAACAGTTCTATTTTCCTGAATTAGCTGTAGGTTATTAGGGTGAAAAATATTCAAAATACTGCAGTCGAATGGAGAATATATGAATGTTTACAAGATCTATTTCTGAAATAATTTTTAAAGAAGTGTTTCGAAACAAAAAAGTTATTTATTTCAAAATAAATTGTGTTTATCTCTAGACATGGTTAAAATTTCTTTTTGGAATTTTATCTATACAAGCTATTTGATCTCAATTACTAATTTAGAATTCCAAGTTCCTTTTTCATAAGGAACTTCAAAGATTTCTGAAATTTAGGATAGAGTATAAATGCAGGTTTTAATATAAAAATCAATATTAGTCTTCTTTTGATAAATAACAAAAAAAATGAAAATTAAAAAGCTCAATGCAAAGTGTTGCAAAGAACAGATTTAGCTACTCAAGGTGCTCTTTTTCTTATAATTATTATTAAATTACTCAATTAAATATAAGAATTAAAAAAAACCCGATGAAATATCGAGAAATGGACAATAGTAAACGTTTCCGATATTAAAATTAAAGGAAACGATGAATTATTAAATTGAAAATATTTAAGCTAAATGCAATTAAAATTAAAGCAAACGATAAATTATAAATGTGAATATACTATATAAAATTAAAATTGAAGCAACCGATACAAAAATTGGAAAGTGATCTGGTACGCCAAAATTGATCGAACTAAAACAGTAATCTCTTGGGTAGCTATTACTAGTTAATTACCTATTATAATATTGTAATGACATTTTTTCCTTTAGAAAATTATTTTAATTGTAATTTTCAACATTAATTCAACTATGAAATAAGTAATAAAACTCATTTAATACTTTTTTTTTTTGTTTTTAAGGGTAAAATGAATATTCTTTTGAAAATGATATTTTAAGAACGGAACATCGAAATTCTGTTTTTGATACAAATAATAACCATCATATGATACATTTTTACTCTCAAATTTACCATTGGAAAAGTCAAATGTCAATAATTTGTGTTATATCATTTTCATAAAACATTCCATGCTGAAAACACTAAATGGGTGTGTATTATCTCCATCTATTATTAAAGTTCCGGTTTTTTAAGGAAAAAAATAAAACCTGCGAAGGGGGAAGTCCTCAATTTCTCTCCGTCACACATTTAAATTTCTGAGCACAATGTATTATTCTGTGTGACGTGCAAAGCGAACAATCTGCTCAATACGGATCAGCTCAAGGCGAAGCAAGTTGTTACACTTTGAGCGTACGAAGAGATTGCATTTTCGTCATGCTGACCACCAGAAACCGAAATGGTAACATTTGATATCGATAGAAGGCTGAAACTCGAAACCAAACAAGCGAACCGCTGTCGGCGCATATTACTCGATTCTATCAGGAAGTCAACTTTTACCGAGGAGTTGTCTTTCCAATACTCAGAATTTCTATCGCAACTTTTGGATACCGAGAAAGAATCAACTTCAAATATTACAGGATTCGTTTGAGTTATTAGCGCCCGGGAAAGAAATGTTGTATTTATATATATATATATATATACCGAGTTAGGAATGACTACAAGAAACTAGTATTTAATGTCAGGTTTTGTGCTATTTTATGTATTTCCTTGCTTCCCCTTTCTTACATTCTATTTTTTTAAAAATATTGTTCAAATTTGTTTTCTAGCTGAATAATACCGCCCCCCCACCATCAAATTAAAAATAAAGCAAAATAAATGTCAAAAAACCATTTATATTTTTACAGCCTATGTATAAACATATACAAAAGTAAATTTCTGAGAAAATGCTTTGATACCGAAGTCGTAATCAAAAATACCTTCATTAAAGTATGTTAGGTATTTGAATTACTTTCGGCGTCTATATTAGGTTTTGTCTTCGAGAACTTTCGTATGGAACTTAAATTAAATAAAGAAAATTATGAAAATATTAAAGCAAATTAAAAGAATAACAAGGACATTTACAAATAGGTTCATTTACATATTCATAAATTGTGTTATTTCCCTACCAAAAAATAGGTGCTCATAAATTTTAATTCTACACACAGTTACGGTTTTATCTATTATATTAATCAGACTATTTAGCTACTCAAGGGGTTATTGTTTTAGTAGGATCACTTTTAGCGTACCAGATCACTTTTCAATTTTTTATCGTTTGCTTCATTTTATTTTACATTCAGCTTATACTGAATTTAATAATTTATGATTTGCTTTAATTTTAATTACGTGTGGTTGACATAATATTCAATTTAACAATTTATCATTTGCTTTAATTTTAATTACATTTAGCTGATGTACAATTTAATAACATGTAACTGAGGATTCAATTTAATAATTATCATTTGCTTTAATTTAAATTACATTTAGCTTAAATATGTTCAATTAATAATTTATCGTTTGCTTTAATTTTAATACCGGAAAAGTTTATTATTGTCCATTTCTCTATGTTTCATCGTTTTCTTTATTCATGTACTTAATTGAGTAATTTAATAATAATTATTAAAATAAAGCACACCTTGGGTGGCTAAATCTGTTCTTCGTAAAACTTTGTATATAACTTATTTTTATTTTTTCACAGATCTAAGAATTAATTATCCTTACGTTTCGAAAAGATCTGTCACAGGAATAATTTTAAGAAAAAATAATGGTTGCTGTCTAGATTTAAAATCTAATTGAAAAAAAAATTGATTTGTAAGGCTTAGAATATGTCACAATAAAATAAACTCAAAAAAGAGAATTGTTGACTTCGTAATAGGACAAAATGCTGTAAACGTATTTTTTTTTTTTTTTTTTTTTTTTTTTGCGAAACTTAGTACTGTTCTGATGTTTAACTTACTTAGTCCTTTTGAACTCAAGATATTCGCTTTGATAATGACAGAAGTTTGAATAATAATGATGTTATATAATACTAAAAACGACCAATAAAATGCTATGACAACTTATAAAATTTGACCCGAAATCTTGAAAAACAGTTTATAAATAATTCTATTAGTAAATAACTTCATACATTAACTTTTTTTTATTAAATTATCAACTCTTCTCAACAAGACTATAAATAAAATTGTCATCACAAATATTTTCGAAAGAAATGATGAAAAAAAGTAAGATTTAATTCCGCATGACTGATGTTTATATGGCAGCCATTTTCTTCCAAATCAAAATTTGATTGCTGCCTCGTCGAGTTGTCTTCGTAGTTTTGCATCTAGCTGTTAACGTCCATGAAACCTATATTTATCATTATACGCTGGAAACCAGGCAATTATCAAAATGATTGAATCTGACCTAAGAAGACGAAGATAGAAGATAGAAAAAGGAAAAATATTAACACTGAACAATACTACACTGAGTTAGCCCATTCATATTTCCAACACAGGTGCTTATATATATAGATATATATTACAGCTGAACATTATTTTAACTAACCAAAGAAAGAAAAACGAAAGTTTAAACGAAGGAAAACAATTCACTTAAACCATATTAAATTAACGTAATCCATTAAAAATTATACGTTTTTATATGAATTATTAAATAATTTTAACTTAAAAATATTTATGTAAAACTTTTACCTCCAAAGTTCTTAAACCTTTCTTCTTATATGGCGTGATAATGATTTCTATCAAGAAAACGTTTAACCACCAAATTACATTTGATTGATTGATTGATTTTAGAATTTAAAATAATATTGTGTTAAATTTACTTATCCTACCAGTTACAATTTTTTTTAAAAAAAATCTTTATAGACCAAGTAAAATAATTATAAAAATATATTAAAAAGTTTTAGAGTAATAAATAAATGTTCTTAAATATAATTAAAATTCAAAAAATTCATAATAAAATATAGATCTAAAAATAAGTTGCCATCTGGCAATAAAATTTTTAGTTGGAAATATTTTTTAAAAAACTAATTCAATCCAAGATTTATAATTAATTATAAAATCATATTATTGATGAAAATTATTTTTGTAATTTATAAGATGTTTAGTTATAAGTGCAAAGTTACAAATGGATTGATTGATTTGTTTTCCTAATATCACACAAGAAGCAACACGAGAGCTGTTGGCTACATATCTCGTGGTTTTGAGCCTCGGTCAAGTGACGAAGATGACACCTGAGCTAGAATGTATCTCTCTAAACATCCATATCTCGCTAACGCGAGGAATTAGGACTTCGACCAGATAAAACATGCTTCAGCCTCGCTACGCGGTGGGTCTTCAGTGTCATCAGGTCTTGAACCCACGACTCGATAAAAACTGCTGGCCACGAGTCCGCGACCATGACACATGGCTACCGCGGTCTCATATATATATATATATATATATATATATCTTACTCTTTTTTAAATGCTTATTATTGAATTAGATATAATATTTTCCATTAATGCAACTTCTGAAAAACTTCTTGTAATATTATTTTTATTTTGAACTACTTACTAAATTATTATTTCCAATAATGTATAAAATTAAATGTAATATTTCCAAAAATAGAAATATGTAAACAGCTACTCCAGAAAAGTACCTCTTTTATATGAAATTTAAAACTGTGTCTGTCTTGTCATACTAATAATTGAATTATCTATAATTTTCAGTCGCATGCCTAAATATTATTTTATATTTAATTTTATTAGTTTGAATTAGATTTAAATATTTAGGATTAAATAAGCCTTATAATGATAAACTTCAGTTAGGTTTATCATCAGAAGGCTTATTGTAATTCAAAATAAGTAGGTTATTGGTATATCTGAATATAATAAAATTATCTCGATCAATATAATTGTGTTCAAAATCATAAACTGTGAGCAATAATTAGAAAGAAACTTCTAATAGAATTGTGACATAATATAAGAAAATGGTTATATTACCTCACATTTTTTTATCTCTAAAATTTCATAAATTTCCTTTTAAAATTTAGAACAATTACTAATGGATCGAATACTCATATAACTTTTGCTGGTACGGCATTACAAAAAAATTGTTGATAATTTGAATAGCTCTGTTATATAGTTCTAAATAGTACTCATATTGTTAAATATGTTAAAAATAAACAAATTAATGCTATATATAGCCATGATTTTGAAGATCTTTTTAATTCATTAAACAAAGATGATCTTATTAATATTTTAAAAATGATTTATAAGAAATTAATATTAATGAGAAAGGGGCGATATTAATATTAATAAGAATGTGCATATGAACATTTTAATTAATTATTTAATTAGTTTTAAAAGAAAATTATGTAATTTTTAATAATAAAATGTATAATCAGATTAAACATATACTACATCTAGATCTTGAAAGTTATTGTCTGGAATATATTTATTTGCATTATAATGAATATAATTATTTTGAATATATTAGTTTTTAATGTATTTAGGTATGTTATGTAATTTATTATTAGATATATATGTATTTAGATATAACATTATAATCTTTCAAAAAATAACAACTATAACAAAGATGATAACCATTTTTATCTTTTTAAACGAAGTATTTAAAATCATTTCAAGCTTTCATTAATATTCTTGAATCTGAAATTCTAGATACTTTTTAAGAGTTGAAGATATCAAAATTTACAGTAATATCTTTGATAAGAGAGGTAAATTTAACTTCAAGGCTTTTCGGTTCCGTTATGTACTGGTTCATTAAATCTTTCAGAAATATTATTTAAAATTATATTTAACGTGACATTAGATTCGTGATTGATATGTTTGATATTTACAAACACCTAGACAATTTTCACAAATTTTGTCGGTAGACTTTTTATCATTTGAATTTTATAAATTTAATTTAAAATGTAACAATTACAAAATATAGTTTTTGTTTTTTAAAAATTTAATTAGTATTTCTTAAAACTTTTTTCCATTTTTTTTTCGTTTGATTTTGCGTACACTACTCACTCTCTTTGACAGATCTGCTATCCGTTTCTGCTTTTCAGTATGCGTTTAGTTCTATTAGAGGTTTTTCGCATTGTGTTGTTTTCATTTGTTTAGTTTTTCGTCTGATGCAAGTTCTTATTTTAATCCCTTTCAATCATGTAATTAATAACTCATAATTATTATGTATTATTTTTATAAGATTTTATCTTTTATATATCTCAGTGTTTTTAAAGGTACTTTCTTATACTTTCCCCTCTATTTTGTATTCTCGACGCTTTGAAATTTTTTAGTTCTATATAATTTTTATATAAAATTTCTGTTTAGGAAAAGTTTAGTCTATAAAATGAGTTAAATCCATTTATTAACTGTCTCAAATCAGTTGTAGAACTTCAAAATGTTTTATTTTATTTCCTTTATGGTTTTTCTTTATATTTATCTTTGCTTTATCTATCTCTGTTATTGTCTATGCATCCTCTTAATGTTTTTAATTTACTCTAATTGCTATCAGTTATAAGTATAGTAAGGTATAACATTCTATTTGTATGTGTAGCCACAGATGAATCTTTGAAACACAACATAGATGAACTAGTGAGTGAGTTTGACTGTAGTGAGTCAAAGAGAGTGAGTAGTGTACGCAAAATCAATCAAAATACGATTCAAAGATATTGGAAAGATTTTCATAAGAGAAAGATTTGTAATTAACGTCGCATTGAGAAGCAACACGAGGGCTATTGGCTACGGACGTAATTTTGAACCTCAGTCAAGTAACGAGGTTGACACTTGAGCTGACACCTTCCTCTCCAAACTTCCACACCGCAACACTGGGAAGACTTTTAACCTCAACGGATTTAACGTGCATTAGCCCCTCTGCACGGCGGGTCTTTAATGACATCAGGATTCGAAATCACGGTTTGACGAAAAGAACGCCGGCCATGACCATTAGCCTACCGTAGCCAAGAATAAGGCTACAAAGATTAAAGAATTATGAAAAGAAGCTGAACCTAGTTTTGTATCCGTTCATTGGGCTAGTAAGTTGCTACCTGCTTTAAATATGAGATATTTAAAATGTTATGTATTGTTACATATAAAGACCAAGAAAAATTGCCAAGAGTGCCTAAAGTAAACAAATCGTAAGGGATGGATCAAACTTTGGATGTGTGAAATGCTCGATTGGGGAATGGAATATAAGGCTCAAATTACCTGTTCTGACAGAACCAGTTCAATCGCTGGCCGTTTCAACAGAGCGATTACATTTCTACAGCGGTATGATGATCATGCCGACATATTTTCCTCGTCAGCTTCACAAGAGCGAAATAGTACTACGAAGTATTTTCAAACTCAAGTTACTTCTGGTGATTTGTAGTCTAAATATTGTTCTCTTTACAAACCAGAGCGAAAAAGTGGAATAATTTGAAAGATGAAGATATTTGATTGTGTTTTAGTACTTGAATGTAATATGTAGAGAAAGCGAAATACTGTGGGAAATGGGAGTTACCGTTTTATATCAAGCACAGAAAAATGGAAACTTTAAGCATGGTTATTGGGAGCTGATTGAATTATTATTTCTTTTATTAGACTGAATTCAGACTTAACTAATAAAATCGAATAGATATGGATATAAATTAAATTTTTTAGAATTTAGTTATGATATAAAATATTTAGTTCACACATTGTTGTTATGTTTGCAGAAGAAATATAGAAGTCTTGATTTCTCAAAGAAATGTAAATTTATTAAGGAAATTGTATTACTTTAATAAATTTGCATTTATTTACATTTACATTTCTTTATCGACATTAACTTTCTAAATCTCAGTGCAGATCTTGGATTTAGGTACGATTCTTATTTAAAGTTACAAGAAACATTCCTGAATCTCAGTGTTGTTAACAGTACAGCCGAAAGGTGGGTGAAATTGTCTCAAAATTCTAATGGGCCTTAAGTTGCTCACTGATGATGAAGAGCAGGAAGAATCGCAATGTGTGGAATCCCATCGAAAGCAGTACCCAGAAAAATTCTCTTAAACGAAAATATGTTTGAAAATATTATTAAAAAGGGAATTTGCTGTTTCATAGGCCCTTTTAAGGATGCTATTTAAGATTTCATTGCAAAATCATATGAATTATACAGTTAATATCTTAATATGAGTAATAAAGAGACATTTTTCAGTGTTTAATTTTTAGCAATTTTTTTTTCCTCGATCAAGCTTGACGAGGCAGAAATTAACCTTTATAGATTGAAGAAATATTTGGTACATTTCCGCATTTTGATGAAAGAAAAAAAAAGTGAAGTTTGTGCGCTTAAAAAAAAATATTAAGTAAAATTTTCACCATTATGTATATTCTCCATATAAATCGCGTGTTCTAATTTTTAAAAAATTGCAATATTTTGTTTTATACTTCTATTCATCATTAAGAAGATGAAGATAGCGATAAACGGTGAATTCGATGTACGGTACCATAAATTATTTTTATACCGCATGCAGTATATTCCCTTCGTTACGTAATGCTATTCGTTTATTTCAAAGCGTTACGTTGAACTGTATCAGTACCTCGAATTCGTAAAGAAAAAATTGTTTTCCGTACACCTATTAACATGTATTAATCTGTTCATTATTATTTATTTTTGTACGGAACACTGAACCCGCATATCGGCACCACTTCCATTCATATATTCTTCCCCTTCCGTTCTTAGCCGTTATAATTAGCATTTTATTTCCATTTGGAATCTTGTTTACCTGCATCCACTTAGCGACGAAGAAAAAAAAGCCGCGCATAAATTATTTAAATGGAGTGCTTATTACATCAAGAATGTTGGACTATAGATCTCTTTTCGGTAATGTCTCATGTACGTTATTAACTACGCAGCGTAAAACATAAAAATAAAATGATTCTGTTATGTATTTGAGCTAAGTTTGTTTACATTCTTAAATTAATGAAGCCTTATTGTTGTAATTCGAATTTTTTTTAAAGTAGAAACGAATTCTTTTTTTTTTCTCTTCCTGAAAAGTCACAAAATAATTCGAATTTTTTAATTCAGATAAGTAAATTTTCTTTCTTTCTTAGAGATTTTAATTCAAGGAAATTATAATGAAGGAAATAATAATAAAAGAAATAATAAATTAAATACATATGCAAATATATAATGCAATATGACATATATTTTACAAAATGCAATAATAATTCCAATTTATAATTATCATCAAAAAATGTAACTTCTACTTTATATGTGTATGTGTGTGTGCATTGCTTGGTGATTACTTAGGCGAAACGTGTTTACAAATAGATTAATACCATACAGTTAAGGCGCGGTAAAAGTAAAATTACGACTCCATAACTGTTCATAAAATATGAAACATTTTGCGGACTCATATTTTAATGTAAATAAAATTACATATTGTATTCTGTAACTGACATTGTTAAGCATTTTCAGTCATAAATATTTTTTCTTCTTATTATATATAAAGAGAAAAGCAAATAATAATTCAAAAACACTCAATGTATTACCATATTCATATTAGATTATTTGAATCCACAAATAAAGGAAGGCTTTTTTTTTTATCTATTCGCATGTCTAAATTCAAAATGAAATCATTTTTAAATGATGAAAGTATGTAAATTATATATATATATATATATATATATATATATATATATATATATATATATATATATATAAAAAATATAATGAAACCTCATATGTCTAGAATATTAAAACTTAATTAAATATTTAACAAATTAAGATTTTGATGTGTGCTGCAAATGTCGTATGTGCTCATTATCACATGTGTAATGTACGGAAGTCATTGTTAGCGCATTACGTACCCTCTTGCCTGGTCATCTGGAACCGATCTTAGACCTGATAACTACACGGCCAGTTAAATCGAAGTTTAGGGAATTATTCACAAAAGGAGCTGAAAATATTCTCAGAAACTTTAATATTTTTACATATTGATTGTACTTTTTAAATCTAGGCGATTATAGCCTTGTATGTTAAAATTTCTCGATTTTAGATTCCTCACTACAGCATTGCGGTTTCATCTTTTCTACATTTTGATAAATAACAAAGAGCTTTGGCGGACATTAAAACGAACTGAATTGCAATAAAAAAAAAAGGATTTGTCCAAATGTCGTTGATTATACGAAGGAAGTATTAAGTGCGAATACTTGGTTTTTATCAACGGCAGCTGGCATAGCCTGGATTCCGCCTCTTTGGTAGAAACGTCTATTTGAGGAATCTGTAATCCTACTATTTGGCATTTTCTTTCTTTCTTTTCTGGAAAATTTGTTAAGAAAAGTAACAGGTTGCATTTTTTTTAACAAAGAGAGGGAGGGGGGACGCGTATAACTGTGCAATGCAGCAATCTACTAAACTGAAACTTTATTCTATGCTTATCGAAAATGAGATAATAGAAAGGTCGGATGCTACGTGACAAAATGACTTTCAAATTCATGGTTGGAATGAATACATCTTTTTTCGTTTGAAATCATTTATTCATTTTGATGAGGGAGAGAGGAAATAAGTATACATATTTAAAATATATAAGGCAAGAGATGCGTCTCGATTAGAACAGAAGAGAGAGAATTGATGTTGATTTCTGCGGGCGGCCATCAAACCCGCATCTTGCAGCTGTTGTGAAGAATGGCTGTTTGTGGAAGATTTATCATGCTGGATAGTTAGTCTATTGGAGTTGAAACTTGAAGAGTTGAAAAGATACACGGGGAATTGAAAGGTGAGCCTTGAGTTTTGCTGAATTTTTGAAGAGTTGAAGAGTTGAAAAGATACACGGGGAATTGAAAGGTGAGCTTTGAGTTTTGCTGAATTTTTCATTGAATGGAAGGTAAGGTACTAAACAAGTTGCCAGAAAAGGGGAACAAACTAATAATAACAAAAACTATTGAAGAAATTTGAAAAGTTTAATTTGCTTGCATCGTGTGGGAATAAGAGGTAGTTAAGCTGAAAAACTGGATTTCTATTGGTCGGTGAGTAATGAGTAGAGTAGGCGAAAGAGCCGAAGTTCCACCCAGGAGGAAGGGTAGAATGTTGTACGGGGAAAATTCTCGTCGACATTTAAAGTTGTGTTAAAAATAGTAAAGTTGAATTAAAATTAAATTTTAGATTAAAAAAAAGTATTTAACTGCGGAATTTTTTAGGGCTTAGCAAACATTTTAATTATTCATGTCATAAATATCCATGCAAGTTATTTTGAATGCATTACAAATGATAAAATATTTTGTGTTTGGGACATATCTAAAGAACTAATTCATTTTCTAATTAGAGTTTTGGAAACATCTTATAAAAAAAGGCAATAGGGTTTGTTCAATGCATTCGATAATATGAAAAGTAAGAGTTCATTTTTATTTTTGAAAATTGGAATTTGAAAGAAATTGATTGGTTAAAAAGTTTTTCAGATATAAAGTTATCTCAAATATTTTCTGTGATAAAAGTAAAATGTATAGATCAATGCTGAAGTATTTTTTTAAGCTGGAAGATCTCAAAATATGTTATTTGAAAATAAAACCACTCCAGTTTATCCATAACTTAATGAGGCCCATTGAAATTAGATAAACTTTTAAAAATACACTCTACATTTTTTTTAAGTGACTGATGTTTATTCAAACTTTAAATATCAGGTTAATGATTAATCGAAGTGATAACGGAAGCTTGCAAATAATTTAGTAATAAATTCTTATGGTTATTTTCTTCCAATGCTCTACAGTAGGGCTCAGGAACCTTGTAGCTGTGATGTGCCAAATCAATCTACCAATATGATTCAAGATGCCTTACATTAGGAAATATGTGAAACAATTCGATCAACGGGGAAATGCATGCAGAAACAGATTTAAAATAGAGATCTAGGGAATAGAGGTCAAAGTTAGGGAATAGAGGTCAAAAAAACAGATTAAGAGTTTTATTATATATTAACTATGCCTCATTTAAATATATTTATTAATACAAAAATAAACAACATAAAATATAAGTATTCCTTCAACATTAATAAAAAATTAAAATTGCACATATGCATTATGTATCTTATTTAAAAATATTTATTAAAATAAAAAATAAATAAACAACATAAAATATAAATATTCCTTCAATATAATTAATTAAAAAAATTTAATGCGAACCTTGCCCCTGCGTTACTCTACTTCATATCGCAATATCAGGATTGTATTCGTAATTTGTGATTTTAAATTTGACACACGATTCTGAATGTTCAGTTTTCAAACAACTTCTTTGTGGACTCAAAATATTTTTCATGAGAGAAAAATTTGTTCTCATAGATATGCAAAACCGAAAGTGGAAAGCGAAGCACATGCAATTTTCTTCAAACTATTAAATTTCTACGGCAATAATATCAAGCAGTTTAAAATAACTGTTGATTTATCGTTAGAGTTATCTTCCAGATTTTTTTTGTAATTCCATAAATTTTGCTTTCCATAATTTTGATGATGTTTGTTCAATAAGTTACATTTCAAAATTATCAATTTCCATCCACTCAAAACTTGACAAATCAGATGGGATTATTAGTGGATCTATTAAATCTGGTTTGATTAGGAAGGAAAGTATAGGCATATAAACTTCGAACTCTGCATCTTTCGAAAAATTCCTTTCAAAGTAGGTTTGAAGTTCATCTTCGTCTGTGGTCGATGTATTTGCGCTTTAACATTTGGGTTTCAATTGTTTGACCAAGAAGTGTAGCTTATATCCAGTATCAGCCCTTTTTATAACTTCATATTTCTCATAAGAATTCTTAAATGTGGACTGGTGTCAAGTTTGAAAATGTATTTGTACTACATGACGTGCGACATACGACACTTTTGCGACATTACATGCATACAGCACGATCCTTTTGTTGAACGGATCGATATTCATTCTTCCAAGAATCTTGAAAACCGAGAACGTCAAGCTTTCAAATTTTTAGTAGCCATTTGATTAAATATGTAGGAATGAATTGTCACAATAACTAAGCAAATGAAATACAAGTTTTCACAATAAAACTGAGAACATTTCGTAAGGTTAAATGTGACCAATAGCGCATGACGTGCTCAAACTAAATTCTACTTTCGACTGAAATCACACTCGATATTCGTATATCGGTGTGACTAACCGTATGGCAGGTGAAAAAATGCGTGAGATACAGAGAGGGACGGTGCAGAGCGATTTATATCTTTATCTAATAATTTTGTAAAGTGGTGTAGAGTGCCAATGTGAATTGTACAGCGTAGAATTGTACATAATTTGCTGACACCTGCTCCTCTACAGCCTACTACAAACCAATGCCGTTTTAATAACCCTCCTCAAACGGTATCGATCAGACACTACGGTTCTTCAATCTGTGATTTTTAATGTCAAGATCTGTTTCCACACTGCCAATCCATCCAGTACCAAGACATTCCTCTCTTTCTGATGCCTCTTTCTAATGTCACCTTTTTTACAGGCTCTGTGTTCTCACATCTCAAAATATGTTCAAGCCATATGATTCGATAAGATTTAATACCTCGTGATATATTTGGATGTCTATATTTTCTATATATTTCATGGATATTTGAAACTTCCATTTGTCCTTTTCCTTGATTTGGTCAAATATCTATTTGAGAATTTTTCTTTCTGATATTTAAAGTCTATTCTCATCTTCAGCACTCACTATCATACGATTTGATAAGTCTTATAAAGGTTTTATATTGATTTATTTTTGCAACCAGACTTAATAGTTCAGACTTAAGCATATTTTTTTAAACTATGATAATATCTATTAGCCATATTTCTTATGATGTGATACCATTTCTGTTTGCAATTATTATTATATCCACAAGATTGCCATCTAGTGCTTGGGGCTTGCTCTCAAATTCGATGGAAGTATTTTGAACAAGGAGATTTCTTTTTAATCACACAGTTATACGCAGTTACAGAGTAAGCGAAACAATTCTGACAAGTATTTCACAAAAACCAGTAATGTTTATTGAATCCCATCGATAAGCAGTAAACAATTTTGCACATTTTGTTGGTCTATATATGTGTGCGTATTGTTTTGTCATCAATTACATTTCTACCATCCATTGTTCCTTTTGTTATTGTGGCCTTGGGAGTGGAAAGTTTACTGCATAACCAGACATAGGTTGAAACTCCAACAGTACTACAATGATAGTGTAGAGTGTTTTTTTTTAATTATAAGCCAATTCAAGTATAAAAAGATGGATACATAGTTTATCAAGAAACACATAAGGCTTGATTGAAAGTAATACCTCCGAAACTTTTTTAAATTTGTAATCCGATTCATATTGCATTATTTATTTTTCTGACATGATCCCCATCTCCTTCCTCACACAAGTGACAACTTATGATTAGAAAGGCTAACCCATCGGAGATGAATTCCGGTGATTGTTGTCGACACTAGGCTGTAATGACAACTTTCACCTCGTCGTCCGGACTAAAGTAGTGTCCCTAAAGGTGCTCCTATACTTTTTGGAAGAAGTGAAAATTGCAAGATTGAGTGCAATGAAGCCTCACTACTTCAATCTCATATTCATTCAGGTCACCCTCTTCAGTTCTTAGAACACCAAAGACGTCTGGAAAAAAGAAAACCAATGAATTACAGGAAAGGACGCATGTAGCTTTGAGGTGAAACAAGAATTTTGAAAAACGAGTAACAAATAAAAAAAAAAAAAGTCGGGGCCGTGAAGGCTTTACTTTTCAATCAACACTCGTACGCCTGACAAATAAATTAATGTTGACTCTAAGTAGGAACTGTTGAGGATGATTTCCCCGTGTTAGAATTATTCAAGCATTTGTTCGAATAATCAAGAAGTTATTCTTGAAGCATGCATTTTAGGAAGAACGGGGCGGAACACTCGGATCATTGCGACAGAAAATTACCATTTTGGCGAAATGATCTGCAGTTCTATTTCGTATATTGTAATAAACTTTAACGCAGTATATGTTAATAAGGTTATTATTTGAGATTTTTTTTTGAAAGTTTGACTAGTAACATAATCTATTCGTTGTATGGATCAAAAGTTTTGTGGATATGCTGTATTTTCTGTATACGTGTGAATTTTTCTGTTATAGATAGCTGTCCATATGATAGAGAGGTCAATAATTTGTACTAAGTATAAAGTGTTTAATGTTGAACGAAAAAAGAATTTAATAGATGAGAATAGTAAAGAAAAAAAAATTTATGATATTCAAATTTACTCAAATGGCCGTGCTTGATTATCCGAAACGTTTAAATAGCTTTAAAGCGCCTTAAGTAACTTTGAAGTGTCCATATCTTGAATAAATCGATTATAAATGTTTTTAAATTTCTTATAATATAAAAATAAAAATATTATATTCATTATATGAAAAGATATAAATTTGTTAGAAGCTTAGGGAAGAATTTATATTCGTTCTTTCATCAAATCTTTAATACCTGTAGAAATCCCTTAAACCTTTAAAAAATGTTTCTGTTAAGCTATTTGTAGAAAATCCTCCGGAAATGGATTCTATAAATCTAAAGAATTTGATGGATATTCTAGAGCCTGGGGTTAAAACCCATTTTTACTTGAATCAGAAATATTATTTTTACTGACGGAGTTTCAGAGGGGATTTGAAATAATCCTTTTTACTGTTTTACTGGATGCGAATGGCAGACTCATTTGTTGGAGTATTTTTCTCGTTTTTCTAGGAACGATAAAGATAAGGCTCTTTAATTTACTTTAAAAAAGAATCATAGAGAGAAAATGTTTTTAAATAAAAAAAATATATATAAATATGAATTTAATACATAAAATCATAACACATTAAAAACGTTTAAGCAATTAAAGAGAATTTTTTTACGGTATAATTTTTTTTAACATTCCGAGACAACCGGTTGTCATAGTAACGAACAAAATTATCATTTTGAGTAATTGAGTTTTGACCCAGACTTAAATGAAACGTAAATACAACTTTTGAGGGTTTTTTGATCTTGTATAATACTCGGATGTTTGAAAATTACTTAACACATTTGAAGAAAAATTTGCTCTAAATATAAGACCGAATCCCCGAAATCGTAAAAAAATTACTTTAAATGAAAAATTTCTAGTTTTGGAATTTCTCTATTTAAATTAAATTTTAAAATTTTATTTAAATTATTATTGCTTATTTTTTTTTATTTATAATATTTCCTTCAGATTTTTATTGTCTTACAGAAAAGTTAAGAAAATTGTTGCTCGATGTATCATCATATTGGAAGTTAATATTATTTTAAGATAAAATAGAAATTAAATGTTATCCTCGGCTTTACAAGATCATATCTTTTCCGGATAAGTAAATTCTATTTAGAAAAATGCGATTGTAACATCTTTTTTGATGTTCGGAAGCTTTGCAAATAAAATTAGGTTAACTTGCTAGATTACTCAATTGTATGTTGTTAATGTTGTTGTTTACTTCTTCCATTTAGCCAATGAGTCTTAAAAATATCTCAGTAATTGGTTAGATTACTTTCGAATATTTTTTATTCTATGAACTTTTTCTAATTTCATGTAAGAAAGTGTCTATCCGCAATTTATTAATAAATGTACGGAGGAGATAACTATATATTTTCTACTTTTGCAAGAATGAACAGTTACATCAAGCAAGCTACTACCTTACAGTGCAGCTTTCGTTCTCCCTTTAAAAAGTTTTCAAAAACTATTTTAAAGTAGTATATCACTTTTTCGTTTGTAAAATAAACCATTATTAGCAGATATGGCGAAACTCTCGTTTCTATGATGTAATAGAAAACGTTTCATTATTAGACTTTCAAAAGAAAGCGCCATTGGAATTTCAAAAAATTTCTTGACCTTTAGTGGCCTAATTAGTTGAAAATTCTTCAAAACCAAATGTTGGAAAATTTAGAAGGGAATAGATTCTAAGATATTTTTAACATAACTATTAAAATTTCCAATGGTTATGCGACAGAATAACCTAAGACACTTTATTGGTACCTAATTTGGGTACCTAAGACACTTCAGTAGAAAGAATAATTTGATTCGCCAAGAAACTCGAACATCTTCAAGTGTTTACGTGTGTACCATTTAGAGATTATAAAATTGTATCTATTGTCAAAATACTTTCAGAATCAAGCAGAAAGGTATCAGATTTCATGGTACTAATCGAATGTCTTGACAACCACCATCACGTTTCTTGTAACAATCTTGTTCAATATTAAGAAAGATTACTCGAATCAATATTTACAATCAAAATTAAGTTGTCTTTAGGAACCGACAGCGATCTTATTTCAGTGTGAGGGCTCTTTGTGACGAAACCTGCTGTTCTGTTTTTGATTGAAGGCATTACATTGTTCTAATTGCTGATGTGATTGTCGTTACATACAAGTACATTAACAGATCACTCCTAATAGTAATATTGCAAATTTGCAAAACGTGTAGCTGTCGCTAATATTTTTCAGTACTTTGCTTAAATTAGACAGTTTTTAGACGGACAGTGTTTCACGTACAGTATAGAAATACCGACAACTGCTCAATGCTCTTATGCATCTTTGACCTCACTAGTCACTCTATTTTTTTTTTTTATTAATTGAATGCCTATGAAACCATATAAGACAAAATATCATTAGTCATGTAAGGCATCGGTCTTAGAGAGGAAATATACCACAGCATAACCTATTCTTCAGCTTTACGTATAGATAAACATGTCACATATGGAACCTTTATGATACAAATTAACTATATACATATAATCTGTTGTATATGTGCAACCAAATTTCAAATTTGATACAGTCTAAAGGAGGCTAAAAGAGTACTAGAATGAAAACTGTATACTTTTCCTTATTATAAAAGCTTATCTATTCTCTTTAATGTCTGGTATAAGAATATATAGTTCTCTCTCTCTCTCAGTTTTACATATAAATATTCCTTCAATTCGAGTATCTCCTTCTTTGTACATTCTTCTTGTAAGGCAAATATTTCTTCTAAAGAAGCTTTGATGATAATGAAGTTCCATAAATACCTTTCCAGTGTTAAAAAGGTGACTGCGTTACAAGTTAACACTTTTTTTTCATTTAAATTAATGATGTTTACTGCAACTTTAAAAGGCTAAAAGATCACTCTCGCTCTACTGATAAATAGTATGTGTTCCTTCTTGCTCTCTCTGCATTTCACAGTGGCAGAAGCCAACCTCCACCTTGAACGTTCGTTCCTGAACTTGCTGATTATTATTTGATAAATTTTTTTCGCCATTTCGCATTCTTCCTTTTTTGGTGAAATCGTGAGGTGGGGGCAAAAGAAAACGCACGTTCCGTTTTGATAGATGGCTTATCGTGATCATACTCTCTTCTTTTCATTTCGCTCCTTTATTATTTTTATTTTCTCTTCTTTAGAATTCTCTCTTTTCTCGTTTAAAAAATGCAGCCTGACATTTAACAAAGAAAGGTTGCACCTTTTCTTCAGAAAATCTAAATAAATGTTTTCAGTGTCAAAACCTGAGAAACATAAAAATTTGAAAAATTGACTTATATTACATTTCATGTTTTTAACGCATTAATTTAGAGGAAAACTTACACGAATAACATTTTAAACATAATGAAAATGAATGTGAATGAGCGCCAATCACACACGTTGTTGTAAACAGACACATTAATCTCACTCTCTCCTTTTGTAAAACTTTCAATGTGTTGATTCTTAAAGTAAATTTAATGTGATGTCAATGAATCAAAAACTAATGGAATATCAATTCTACTGTACACTTTTATTTTGAGGCTTAGAATTGGTATTCATGATTATTTCTCTTCACTATTAAAATAAATCATAGTCTTTATTAGTCTATATAGATCAATTACCCCTAGAACAACGATTTCGTCACTTACAAAGTTCAGCCGATAAGGAACTTCCTAGTCAGCCAATCAAATCTCTCGTTCTCAACTTACGCCGAGATGGATTGAAAATCTCTTATTACATGTTTCTAAAAACTTGAATCATGCCACCTGATTGGTCAGTTTAACTCCCGCACCCACCTTTCTGATAGTTTTTCAGTGCTTGGCTCTTAAAATGAAATTACTTTCTAAGATTTGATTTTTTTTTTATTCTACTATATTATTATTTTTTTTATAATTTTATTTAAGAATTTTTATTATTAATTATAATTACTGTTAAGCTAATAAATACAATGCGGCCGTGGTAACCGAGTGTTCATAATCGCGAGCTAATGGCCTGCGCCATTTATGTTAAGTCGTGAGTTCAAATTCAAAGATTCGTCGTGTAGTATGTTAATTCCGTCGAGGCTCAAACTCTTTATTCTGGGATGGTGTGGAAGTTAAGAGAACGGGGTGCCAACTTAACTGTTGTCCTCACCACTTGACCGAGGTTCAATATTACGAGGTCCAGTAACCACCTCAGCAATTGCCTCCGTATTGCTTTTAATGCGAAGTTAATAAAGCAGTAAATTCTAATGGATATAATTGTATTCATTCCTGTTATTTTTAATTTTACTTAACTTATAAATAGTTTAAAGTCTTAAAACTCCAAGACAAATGTAGATTCCAACGTTCAGTCTCAATCCACTAGGCAAGATCTGAGTTCAAAGCCCTGAAGGGTTATGAGCTTCCTTAAAATTCCTCGCATCCCTGTTACATAGCATTAAACTTTCATAAAAAAAAATAGAAGTTCTTATGTGGTGTGGAGGTTAAGCTTAAATTTCCTAATGGGTTCCTGCTCTCCATAAGCAATCTCTTTTTTGGATTCTAGTTTAAATGTCGCTCTCGTAACTTTTCTGTGGATCTAGGCTAATATAAATGTCACCAATTGTTCTCTTGAGGTTCTAGAAAGCCGTTTTTTCAGAAATCAATTGTTTAAAAATCTTTATTAGAAATAATATGGGAATTTAGGTATTCAAATAATTATTAAAGTCCGAATGTGCAGCACGATGTGGAAAATTGGAGAAAAAATATCGTCTTCACTTTTAGACTTCTACGGTATGGAATTTGGGAAACGTTTGTAGCAGACTTTTGTATAGTTCTATTGTGAGGATAATTAAAGGAAAGCACAATAATATTAAACCCTACAGAGAAAGCATATTGCCTAGAAATAAACTCTCATAGTATCAGTAACTTTCTGAATTCCGTTTATTACAATAAAAATAAATACCGTATTTATAATTTGATGCTATTTTTGAAGTTAAAAAAGTCATTGTGTTTAAATGAGTATCGGTTTTAAAAACTTGTAACATTGACTATTTGCGATACTTCTCTCTAACATCTGGGGTTCCTTTCTGATTTTATATTTAAGCTTCGAGCTTCATCCCATTCAAAAGGAATGTGATGCAAACTAAGTAAACTTTGGTAGTGGAGTTAATAGATTTATAAAGTCGTATAAAAGCGACAGAGAATCGAACTGAAGAATGTAATAAGGCTGTTGTAACAGGAAAAGTGTTAGCGTAACGTACGCGGAAATTATCTGGCGTGTATAATTGATTTGATTTTTGGACTCGACGCTCTCGGAGCAACTCAGTACTTGAAGAATGTACTGGGTTCGTATTCTGGTAAGCGTATTCTTTGATAGATTATAGAAGTTGTTAGTACACCAGGATTGAGACATTAAACTGTAGAAGAGGACTCTCTTCCCCCTTGGATTTGAAAAGTAAATGAAATTGACTAACAGGTAGAATTGACTATTTTATTTACTTGGTCTGTGAATGAATTTTTTGAAATTTAGATCTTATAATTAGTATAACATTTAATGTGACAGACGAGATAGATCGAAGGATGCTGTCACAAATTTTCAAATCGAGATTGTTGACGAAATGTTCATTTTGGAAAGTCAAACTTCATTTTGACATTAAAATCGTATGAGGAAATCAAGGACATAAAAGGCAAAATAAAGAATTGCGGTATTTGAAGGAAATGCTAGCATACAGAAATTTCAAAACGTGGAAAACTTTTCGAAAAGTAGTTGAGAAAAAAATTTGAGTTTGAGATCATTTGGAAGTAATATTATGAGATAATTTTTTTTATTTCGTTTTGCATGAGAACCATTTCTATGGGAAATTAGCAAAAATAGAATGACTCAATTAAAGAGTAACTCAAATTTATCTATGTAACCCTTGTCATAATCTGAAAACTGGTGTACCCCTAAATCTTGACTTAAAGATGAATGTACCTCTAGATTGTGGTGAGAGAAAGACATTCGGAAATATCTATTGTTTACTTGTAGTTTTTATATTTTAGAAACCCACGTATTTTTGTGGTTAAAGTATTTCGAGCATTAAACGAAAAAGGCGTGAGTGTGGTATGTTAAACTCATGTATATTGAAAAAATAAATATTGTATCGCTTTTAAAGATAAAATTAATGTCTTCAAATAAGGCTTTACAACAGAATTGCCACAAGAATTTCTAGTAAGAAAATTGATATTTTTGAAACTAGAAATTTAGTTTAGTTTATGCTGTTTAGTTAGCTGCTTGTTTGGATTTCTTGTATTCATTTTGCATGATTAAGTTTTAATATCTACACTTTCAGTTAGTGAAAGTCTAGCACAAATGTTTCGGAATAGTGTTTTTTAGAAAAGATTTTAAAGTGGAGAAAAGCATTCTTATCATTTCTAAATATAGTAATTTTAATCTCCCTCCTTTAACTGCCAACTTTACCAACTAAGAGCTTGCATATAATCCATGAAATGCTGTTATATTTACTAATCAAAACTCTAATATTGTACAGAAACTCTTCATTAAGAAAGCTAACTGTCTACCATTTAGTTCTGAAAATAGCTCTTTGAGATTTACTAGGTTTCCTTTTAACCAATTTATATGTAACCTGTCATCAATTTAACAATTGCTTAATTGAGGAAATAATCCCAACGTGTTTGTATGCATCTTCCGTTTTTTAAATGTTCTAAGTACTAGACGTATTATTATGTTATGTCCTGTGGGATCGATACAAATATTTTTTTTTACTCCCAGACTATCGTAGTTTAATTTGTAGAAAGACTTTGGAGATAACATAAGGAAAAATGAAAAAAATGTAAAAATAATGGAATGCTGTTCCATTAAGTTCTCTAACATTTTAATATAAAATCAATTTATTTAAAAAATCCAGTTAAACATTGCGTATGGATGTGCGAATATTTTTTGCGATGAGTTTGTTACTGCATCTCTTGTGAAGAAATTATTACTATTTTCGGTTCGAAATATAGTTTAAAGGACAATTTTGCTGCAAAAAATCCGGTTCCAGAATGGCTGGTTAAGAGAAAATCTTCTAAAATATGCTTAATATTTCGTTTGTTATTGATATAAATGTTTTTGGCCTAAAATGATACCAATCCTTGCTATCTCATTTTTTTTAAAAAAATTTTTTGTCTATAACTTAACGTAAAATATTTATTAGTTTGTGTCATTTTTAATAATGATTCAATTTGAAATTAAAAATGCAACTTAAGTAACAAAAAAAAAAAAACTGCTGTTAATTTATGGAAAAAGAAGGGGAAATTCAAAAAAGAGGTGGAAAATAAAATGTATAGCATAAAATAGTGTCTGGGAAAATTATACTCTGATTTTTAGTTTGACTTTTGGAGGTGTTTTTTTTTCTTTCAAGAAAAATAAAGTGTCCATTCCTTTAAACAATTTCTCATTTGATGAAATATCCTCTCGTAGTTGTTTGATAAATCACAAACATCTAATGAAAAAATTTGTTTTTGATAATCACAATTCTCTACTGATACAATCTATCATTGAATTTTCAAAGCAATAATCATGAACTGAATTTGCTATAATGATTTAATACTATAAAATAATGGACTTGAAAGCGAAGTAAAATATCTCTGCATATGAGAGAGCGAGAGAGATAGTAAGGAATAACAATGAAAATGTAATATCAATTTCACTGTAAGCGTTTTTTAATCTGGTACGTTCGGAACCACGGCCATGTCGATTAGTTATTTTGCCAGATTATCGAACGTCAGTAGAGTTTTAAGGAGGATACCTAAAATAAATCTCAAAAGATGAAAATTTAAGCGATTAAAACATGTATTCAATGTGCTAACGCACATTCTGAACATAAGTAGAAGATATAAAACCCACCAAAGTATTTCATCATTCTAACAACTACGAAATTAGATTCAAAAATTGAACATTAATTCTATTGGATATTCTTGTATTGATAACAAAAACACACAGCTCGAGAGACAATTTAATACTGTACAATGATAGACAAAACAAGTTGTAACGAGCTAATTTAGTCACATGCTTGTGATTTTTAATTTTATTCGCACTTGAAGAACGCCTATTGGGCATCCAGAACATTTTACTTCATAGATCACTTTGTGACTACAATTGTAATACGGTGCAAATGTGATATGTAACCCTCTACAAAACACTGCACTGAAATGAAAACTGATAGTTTCGATGAATTCTGGGAGCGATCAGTGCTGTGACGCGACCTCATGATCAAGGTCAACTAACTCCTGAATCCAAAAGAAAGAATCTGTTAGCAAACGTCTCGGTCAATCGGGATCACAGAATGTGCTGATCCATCGAATGCCAGATTTAAACGAGGTAACTGTATCAAGAAAAAAAATATGTATTTTTGAATATTTGTTTTTAAAAAAGAAATAGAGTAACTATTTTTCATTATTTATGGTTTGAAATATTCCAGTGTAACTTGTATCAGAAATTATATATATTTTTTTATTTCACTAGAAATTCTAAGGAAAGAAATTCGAAATTGAGATAAGAATAGAAGAAAGAGTCATGTGACCTCAAATCAAGGGTCTGAAATCCTATAACGTACTCGAGCAGAAAAAAAAAATCAATTGATTAATGGATCTTAAAATGAGATAAATATTGATTTTTTCCTATGAAATATTATTTGCTATGTCGCAGAAGACCATTAAAGACTGACTAAACCAAATCAAATTGCAGCAGACATGTTTAGAAGTTAGTTTTTATGCGTAATCAAGTAGATATTACATTATATATGAACAATAATAAGTCACAGTAATACATGTATATTATTCACACAAAAGCTTACAAAAAATTCTGAAATCATCTGAATTTAATGTATTTCTTAGTCCTAAGCTGTTATTTCAATCAGCACAATTAATATCATTTTCATTGAAAGATAAATTTAAAAAGAATTTTCTTTTAAATGATTCAAATATTGCTGTATAACATCAAAAATTGATCAACTATCTATCACAAATATACTTTTTTTTACATTTCTTTTTCTTTAAATTTGTTGAAAATTATGGAGCTAAGAAAAGTTTGAATTATTTTGTAATTCATTTTCTTTTCAACTTAAGTAAATTAATGGGTCGTATATGTAATTTTCTCCTGATATTACTTATATTTTTTTTAAAAAAATTAATGTAACTAAAAAATATCTTTATATTCCTTAGTTATATGAAAGATATAAGTAACATTAAAATTTTTCAAGTTAATGAAATGGTCTGATTCTCAATTTCCTCCCCTTTTTTAAAAAACTTGTGATGGCTCGCTTCAACAACATCGACAGAAGTTAAACACCTTGATAGCTAACCCAAAAGGCAATCCCTTTTGGTCTAGTTGCTACGAGCACTGAAAAAAGCAACTGGATACGGTTTCTTTGGTTCTAGAGATTGAAGGTTCGAAACACTACCGGTACTCAAGTTCAACCCTCTCCCGCCACGGGGTAGGAAAACCCATTCCCCACTATGGCGGGGTAAAAACATATCTCCTCCCGAAGTGATGACGCAGGACGTGAGCACTACATGACAGTACAACCTAGAACTACTGGTTGCATGTACCCTCAACGCAAAACACTTGCTTCTGTGCGAGATAACCGCACGTGAATCACAACTGTACTAGCTACAGCACATGCGTGAAATCGAACCACCCTGTCAATTAGAGACAATGGCGTCTAATGGAAACTGTTCAAAGCGAAACCTTATACAACAGATAGGGGATGTATATCCATTGCAGTAATGGCTGGAAAAGCGACCTTCTCTGAAATATCGTTCAGAATATTCCTCTTCATGTCATCACGATGATACTGAATTGGGAATTTGCGGCAGCTCGTTTCAACAATGTCGGCAGAAGTTAAAACGCTTTAATAACTAGCTGGAAAAGAAATCATTTTTGGTCTAATTGCTAAATGCAAATATCGACCGGATAAGTTTTCTTCAGACTCAAAGACTGAAGGTCCAAATCTTCTCCGTCGCTCAAGATCAAATGATCTCCTCCCGCAATGCGGAAGGAAAAATATCACTCCCATCTAAAGTTCATAACATATTACTTTTCAAAATGATAAGCTGTAATAAAGTTTTGATTTTTTTTAAAAAAAATATTCCATGCATTTTGAAATATTTTTAAAAAAGGGTAATTTTTTCCCCATTCAAATCATATCTGAGCTGCTGGAAACAGGTTATCATCAAAAATTGAAAGAGATATTATAAGACTCCTGCTTAGTAATTAATAGCAACTGTAAATGTTTTTTTTTTTTTTTTACTTTCTTTTGAAAACTTTTGAGAAAAGAGTAAATTTTGTAAAATTAGAATTTAATTTTTAAGACGTAAAATACTTTCGAATATAGCACTTTTTTCAAATTTTCTCGTATAGGTATCAATAGAATGTATCTACATAAGCGGAAATAACAAATAAAACTAAAGTTTCATATGTAAAACACTGAACTACTCCAAAAAAGTTAAATTTATTAGAAAGTTCAGAAATCAATTTTGAATTCTCTCTCAGATTAATTTAATTTCTTATTTAGGCATCTTCTTGTTCCTTGTTTTGTTATATCAAAAAATATATCAATCAACGTTTAGCATTTAAATTAAACAATATTCTGAACACTCTGGAGATTTGAGCAATCAAGTTAATTTTCTTTATAGTATTCAGATAGAAAAAGAAAGATTGATTTAAAAACTCCCAACAGCCTTTGCAGGTCAACAAAAATAGCGACTTTTATATATATATATATATATATATATATATATATGACAGAAAAAGAAAGATAGTTGTCCTGATGAAACAAATAAGAAACCAAAAATTTATTTCGCAAGTAATAAAGACACCTACCCGCATCATTCAGTAGTTCCATAGCGCTTTCATATAAAAAAAAAAGTCCTGGTACTTAGTAGTGCCAACATTTTTTTTTACTGTGAATTGTGGGGCTTAAATGTCTTTTATGGGTCATGTTCTAGAGTAATAGGCTTGATAGTTTTCTCCCAAAAAAATGTTAAAAATTTAAAGTTTACAAATATTTTTATTTCTCCAAAATTGACAAGAAACGCTACCGAAATTTGTATTAATGCTTCTGCATAAAATTTTCAAATGGAGAAATCCCATCAAGAACCGAACCCGTGAAACGTTATCGTTATCCTTTTCGTCTAGTCTAGCTATTTTCTTCTTTAAATTTAGTGAAAATATTAAATAAGAAACTATGTATAAAGTATTCACAAAGAAATACGTTTTTGTATAAATTCGCAAAAGATTTTACAATTGAACCTTTTAGCCTGTCCTACCTAAAAAGATCAATAATTTAAATGATTTGCTATAGAATTATCGCATGGGGCTAAATATTTGCAAAAATCTTTTTTTTTTTTTTTTTTTTTTTGGATAGCTTTAAAATAGTATTTATATAATTGAACTTATTCTCTCGTTCTATCAATAGAGTCCAAATAATGAAGTTTGTTGAACAAAACTCTACTGAATTATGATTAAAAATCAGGGTTACACACATAGAAAATATTCTCACGATTAAGAATTTTTCTATAAGTTAAAAATATTTATTAAACTATAACAGAAATTTTGAATTTTAATAAACTTTTTTTTAATAATTTCTAAACAGTATTGATAAATAAATATTTATACACATGATACCAAACATGATTTAAACTGAAATTCGGTAGACTAACCATTTTGTATAATGATTAAAGTTGAAAAATGAAATTAACGAGAATCACAACTTCAAAAATATATATGTGGAATTGAAATTAAACAGTTAAAAGTAGAACAGTTAGATGGAAACAGTTAGAATAGGATGATTTTAATATTACATCCTATTCTAACTGTTTCCGCTATCAATCTCGTCATTCACAAGAAAATATTCATAGTTATGTTCAAAACCAAAATCACAAAATATATAAAACATTACAACATTACGGTTTATGAACAGAACCGCAAAATAGCCGTTTTGGGTATTTTCATACAGTTAGAAGGTTCAAAAGAAAACATTCTTCCGAAAAAAAATTTGAACAGTAATCAGCAGATGAATTTATACATTAAAGAAAACAATAGCCCCTCTTGGTGGCTAGCTAAATTAGGTAGAAATATTTTTAATCACCCAGTGCAGCATAGTTTCAGAACAAAAATTACAATTTACTCTTGAAGTGCAATATTTGAAAACTGAATGATATCTGTTTGAATTTGTAGGTGGAACTGATTCTGCAAGGTGATGACGTAACACGACAGATGTGGCACATGTACTCTGTATTCGAAGAGATCTTCGGCCGCCAGACGATGACTACCTCAAGTAACCAACCCCTCAAGCAGGTGGTGGTCGGAGACAGAATCAAGAGCTCGTCGGTGAGTCCTACCAAACACAAAGCCGCCGAGCGAACCCCGCCAACTAGTCCTCCAGTCTCGTCACCCGTCGCCAAGGTGTCCACTACATCTGCACCTACTCCTCCTATATCAGTTGCCACCACTTCTACTGGTGAGAAAGAGTTTCTCCAATATAAATCTTTAAAAAACACGATTAACATCATCATAAAAGTTGCTTAAATTATTTTTTTTTGTTACTATGACTTTATATGGTATGACCTTATTTGTTATGATTCCATTATCAAAGGATTACTTGAGGAATTTCTGTTTAATTATGCTCAATAAGCATTCTGTAACTGGTATCAACGTAACCTACCGCTTAGTTAATGAAATAGATCATGTGAATCCCAACGCATAAATCTGAAGTCACATTTTTTTTATTAAATTTCTTTTTCGTTTGAGAAGATAGTGTTTAATTGTGAGTACAATGTTATTATGTTTTGAGCATGAACAATTATTTTCAGTGAAATTTTGTGTTTGGATTATATATATATATATACTGGTGTTCAAAATTAAGAGAATTTTCCGATTTGGTCGATTACCTCCAGAACTACTGGATAGATTTTAATGAAATTTGGTTTGTACATAGATTTGATATAATACAAAAAAAAAAAAAAAAAAAAAAAACCCAAAATTAAAAAAAAAATTTAAAAAAGGGGTTAAAAACCAGTCGGAGTCGCAAGGTATGAAACAGCAGTTGCAGAATTGAACAAAAAAGGGGGTTAATAAGAGATACGGTCCCTTCTAATAGATATACAAGCCTCGCACCGTGATTTTATGCTGGAAATAAGGGATTTTATGAGTTCCTGTAGCAATTAGTCCCACTCGTTCAGCAATGCTGTTTTCAGGTCTTGGATGGCTCTCGGAGGGGGGATACGAATTCCAATTGCCCTCCCCAGGCTTCCTAAGCATGTTCTACAGTTTTCTGAAATCTGGAGATCTGGCTGGCCAATCTATCCTGCGAATATCCTCACTTTCCAGAAATTCGTCTACCAGATGAGCTCTGTGGTCTCGCGTTGTCATCCATTAAAAGGAAATCAGGACCAACTGCATCCCTAAAAAGGCGAACATAAGGTTCCAAAACCTCATTCTTATACTTCTCAGCAGTCACTGTGCCTCTTTCAAAGACATGGAGGTGTGTGCGACCCTTCAACATGATGCATGCCCTGACCATCAACCCTCCGCTGCTGTAATGGTCGATTTCTTGGACATTGGAGGGCAAGTAGCGGGTTCCCGGTTCTCTCCATATGAAAGTATGGAGAGAATCACTGGTTAGGCTGAACTTGGACTCATCGGTGAAGAGAACAGTCGCCCATTGATCCAAGCTCCGATCTTTATTATCTCTGCACCATTTTAAGCGGATTCTTCTGTTCGCAGAACTGAGGGGGACGCAAACAACAATGTCTTCTTGTAAACAGCCCTTTCTCATGAAGTCTTCTGGAAACAGTCACTCTTCAAACTCGGGTTCCTGTGGCCGCATACAACTCATGAAAGACCTGAGAAGCTGTAGCATCTTTGTTACGCCTTGCTATAATGTACAAGTGGCGATATGATTTGGCTGTAATGGCTCTAGGACGACCTTGGCCAGCCTTTCTCTCGACGGATCCAGTATCCTGAAACTGCTTTCATACGTTCGACTCGACACTGGGCGTTAAATCGAATTATCTGCAAATCTGGATTTGAGATTGGCCTACTTGTAGCCCACTCACAATTCCCCCCCCCCTTTCCATCATCTAAATGTTAATGGTTACTTATTTTTACTGTTTGAATTTTAATTTAAATGATTGCTGCAAAAAAAAGAAAGGAAGGAAGAAAATTGGGCGAAATATGCTAGTGAACGAAATGAGGATATTAGCAGGCGCAATTTTAAATACTGTTTTTCGACCAATTCCGCCCCCACACACGTATACGCTTGCGTATTCGACGTACTAGATTTGCATCTTTGTTTTGATGAAGTATTTTTATATTTCGTTCAATTCTTTGCTCGAAATTCTACAAAATATACAAATTCTCTTAATTTTGAATACTAGTGTTTATATATATATATACTTTATTCGATTTTATCATGTAAGGTTCGTTCCAGTGGAAGGCTTTTTAAAAAAAATGATCTATCGGGAATTGAATTCATTTGATTAACATCTAGAGTTGCAATATACAAGTTATACTATCCCCAAATGTATAAAAAATGGAAGAGGAAACTTTAAAATTGTACATGTATTTTTAATCTTATAAAAATTCAAATATTGAACATATTCCTATATGTTTTTTTATTTATCTATTTGTATTTTATAGTGAAAATTGCATTTTTAATTCTTAAACATGAATGAATTTCTAAGCGATATAGGTAAAAATATGCATCAAAAGTAATTAATTCATAACGCTCATTCGTATATATTGCGATGTCATATGAAGTATAAAATATAACTAAATGATGCTTTGTTTGTTGAACGTTTTTGGATGTCTATTTCAGTTCGACTCAAATGTTTCCTTAATAAAACCAATAGACCTCGTAATTTTGAACGCCTGTCAAATGACAAGGTCGACAATTGAGCTTGCACCCAATTCTCCATACTCACAATATAGCAAAGGGAACAATTAGAGCCTCGAAACGGTTAATATGTACCGATCCCTGCAACATGACTGACGGTCTTTGTTCGGAATTACGCTCCCGTTTTCGCTTAACAAGAATACTCTGTTAATGTATAATATAACTGAAAGTTATTTCACTGTTGATATCATAAATACACTTTTAGTTTTTAGTTAAATTTTTATTGACGTCGCGCTAGAAACAACACAAGGGCTATTGGCGACGGACCTCGTAATTTTGAACTACGGTCAAGTGACGAGAACGACACCTGAGCTGTCACCCCCTCTCCTAACATCTGCACCACGCCAATGGGAGAGCTTTGGGCCCCGAAAGATTTAACGTGCATCAGCTCCGGCTACACGACGGGTCTTTGGCGGCCAAGGATCGAACCCGCGACTGAACGAAAACCGCCGGCCACGAATCCGAAACCATGATCACTACGCTACCGCGGCCACCATAAATACACAAACATGACTTCAAATGTCAAATTCATGAAATGAGCTATGAAATCATTTATTTCATATTATTGGCTAGGATAATGATGCACGTTGAAGATGTCGAGGATCAAAATCCACATGTTGGGATGATATGAAAGTTAGAAGAATGGAATGTCATCTAGGTGTCCTCGTCATTTGACAGAAGTTCACGTAGAAATCACGTAGTCTATCGGCAATGTTTTTCGTGTTCTGATAAGTGCGATGTTAATAAACAACCAATCAATATAATAACGAAATTACAATTAATAATGTTGTGCGTTATCTTAGAAGAATTTCTCTGAGACGCTTAAAATATTGATCATTTTGCATAATATATTCTATGGACATACAAATTAAAAATATCGCTTATGTTCATTAAGAATTACCAATGCGTATTTTGAATGTTTTTAAGAAAATTTGGTGTCCATTTTAGATGTATAATCTTGACGTTGAAAATTTACTAGAAATGCAAGATATCCCACCTGATTTTCATACAACAAATAGAAACCTTATTAACATCACTGAAACAGAATGAAATTTACTGATGTGTTTTCAGTGATCACACACACATTTCTATAATATAAAATTAAGTACTTCATTCAGGCAAAGAAAGGATGACCAACATTTAACAGGGGGGGGGGATCAGCATTTCCACACATCTCTTCAAGTCAACTAGCGCACAATCGAGTCCAATTGGGTTAACATATTAAAAGTGGAACAGTTCTAAAGTTACGGTAAAATTTCTATAGGAAGATTGTAAGAAGGCAGATAATTTTGAAAATCTCATTAAAATTGCATTTCAAAATAATATTTTCAATCATATAAAGTTTTCCCTCTATCGTATACTTCTTAACAAATTTATTGTTATGATATTGACTCTTATATTTCAAAAAAACATGCTAATTTCATTCTGTTTGAAAGTTTCCATACTTCAATGGTATTAATTTAGAAGCAATACTCATAATGATCAGAAGTAAAGGTATGAAAATTAACATAATGCGAAAGTAAATAATTCGTTAGCGTTAAAAAACGTGCGCTCGTAGGATTTTTTTTTTTTTTTTTTAAATTGAAATCTCCATAAACATTTCTTATGCATTTTAAATATCTAATTTTTTAAAAAGAAATAAAGGCTTTTGATACGGGCTACAGCTATAAATGTCCCATTTATTTCATTTTCATACAGAATATTAGCAAAAATAGAATATTTTATTGTTTTGTGTATATGAATATGAACAATACATGTAAATATATAGATTAAACTAAATAATAATATACATTTCAAAGTAAATCTTATGCTCGATTACGATTTATGCATCTAATTATTTTTTCTAAAAACAGTAGTTGAAATAATCATCAGAAATTTACAAAACAAAAAAACAAAAAAAAATGGGGAATCCCATGTTTCATATAGATTACCAGAGGAATATTTAAAAATATATATGTAGATCACTTTTACACTTGAAACTAAAACAGTACAGTGATTATAGAATACCGAGAACTTTTTTATAAATGGTTGGAAATATCCTAACAAAAGAAGTAGGAGGTAAGATTAGAAGTATTATATGTTGTAGTAATTATAGAATACAGAGAATTTTCGCTCCAACAATGTTAAAAATCTCTTGATTAAAGAGATGGGATGTAAGATTTGCTGTGACACTTTAGAGTAATTATAGAACGCCGATAATTATGGTTCCAGTTGTTGAAAATCTTCTGACAAACGAAAAGGGAGATAAGAGATTCGAAAGGGAGGTTTACTGCATTTTGTAACTTTAATAAAGGAATACTTGAAGATCACAACAAATTTTGAATTGAAATTCAAAAAAAGATTGCTTGGGAGGGAGACGTTGAGCAAATATTTTCGATATGTAATGAAGGCTTCTTTGGCCATCCATTATAATCTTTCTTAGTATCTGATGATGTATTATGACATTTGAAAGAAAACCCTGGTGCATATTTGGCATGCATTATTTATTTAGAAAACCATGTCATCAATAATATTTTATAGAACCATTAAGATGTGTTAGGCAGGTCAGAACTATGTGAATTTTACTGATTGTGTCATACCCTTAGGAGTGAAGTAACGATAAAGTAGATGACATTAGAGCAGAAATTAATGTATTGCGAATGTGACTGATGGTAATTAAGTGGATTTTAATGAAGGCCATTTAAGATATTCTTGTCTTTTCGTATAGAAGTTCGTACAATGAATTTTAAGTATTTGACAAATATATCCAAGAGAGGGCAGCATGTCGCCACTCGAGGAGTAAGATGTTCCAGATGCAGGTTTGCATCTGGATGGTGAAACAATTTGGTATAATTAATTTATTCTCATTATTTCAGTCACCACATTTTCAAGTCCGACGAATTCTACAATCTCTGCTTCTTCACCAAAGGATGTAAAGACTGTATCGTCTGAGAGTAATCAATCATCAACGTCGCCGCAACATAAGGTAAAATTAGCACATTTACTTGTCAAATTTCCGTTAATCGCCACAGTTCTCGTTTAAAACTATAGTAACTCATTTTAAAAAATACTAACGCGATGAGAATTTGCAAAACTGTGCTATTTAGCTAAATTATAGTTGGCCGATTGATTTTACATACTAGTTCTGAACTGTTATCTTATTTTAGCTGGTTAAGCAAATATAATTTTATTGGTTTTCTCAATAAATTAAGGTGACAATAGCATCGACACATATATACAAAACAATATTTCAAAGAAACCTCTTAGGTGGTTCTTAATTAAACTCGTGTGTTTTTTTGTGTCTTCAAATTAAAAATAAGTAAACCTTATCCTTACTATGGAAGTCCGATGGAGCATTTTCGGAAAAAACTCCAATCTGTAGTAATAATGCATTTAATTCTTTATTTTAATCTCCGTATTGAATATCTTTCTTTCTTTCTCTCTATTTCTTTCTTTTTTTTTTTTTTAAATTTTCAGACTCGGTTATTTTCTATTTTTAAGTACGGCAGATAAGTAAGCGTAATGTTACGATTTAGTCAGTTACATTGCTTGACTAAAAATATATCAGAAACCTTTAAATTGCTTACATTCCATGTGCTGTAGTTAACATTTGGCAGTAGGATTCCTATAATTTCTGAAATTTGTGAATTAAAACCGAAGAATTAGGGTGAATATAAGAGTTTTCAATTAAAAGAACAGAAATTATGGAAATTCTCAAAGTTCATATTATTCAAGTAATTGATTACTTTCAAACATCAATTAACAATATGATGCTCCATAATAATACAGAAACCTATATTATTTGTGAGGAATTGTTATCCTTGTTTCGGACGAGAGTGTAATGATATGTTAAAAACTTAAGTAATTTTTTGGTCTATTATAGGCTTCTAAACATGCACCTATACCTCCTCAAGTTCCAGTCACCAAACCAAGCCAACCATCCTCAGATAGAACGCCTGAGACTCCCAGAGTCCAACCCGGTCCACCTCTACCCAGAATTCTAAAGGATTCATCCGATTCCTCTTCTAACAATGTTACACCTTTGACATCGGTGGCGACATCTATCAATCCTACATCTAATCCGCTTCTAGATACCATAGGAGTGCTGGCGAACTCGAATCCCGATTCAGATGATTCAGATCTGGACATCGTTTATCAACAACTCAGGTATCGTGGGAGACAGAGGAAACCAGAGCAAATGAGGATTAGAACTCATCGAGCACATAGACACCAGCAGCAACAAGTTAGAACCATGTTTTACATATAATATTATTTTGTTCTATCAGCCATGGACTTAACTGATATGTGTACATTTCAACTCACATTTACATGCTCACTATAGAATATGTTGTTACTAATTAATTTATTTCAATTTCTGTCAAATTTATTGCTACATTTCAAGCACAAACTTTGCTTATTTTATGTAAATCAAGCCAGTATCTTATACCGAAGCGTGTAACTATTTCATTCCGGTTCATATAATTATGTTATCGCAGTCAAAGACTTTGGACAAAGTTATAGTATTTGCATTTGTCTGTTTTCCTACTGATTGCAATTTCTTTAACTTTGTTGCATGTTTTCAAGAAAGAACCTCAGTAGTATTTTACAAATCAGTTCTTATTCTTTGTTTCGTTAGACTACAGTTATTGGAATGTCGTGAAAAATTGTTTGTTTTTAAATGAGCATATTTTAATATATTTTTCTGTTATTTTCAACGAAACAATTTTTAATTTTCATAAATTGTATAGCATTTTTTTTAATTAAGTATATTAAAATTTATATTATGAAATTTTTTTTGATATTTATATGAATGCGCTGATTAAAAAGATTTTCGGATAAAATGTATATATAAAGTATTTCTGCAGGAATCATCGTAACTGATCTCAATTCGGAGGAATGATCAGTATAATTAGTGATTAATATAAGAATGTCATGAGATGGCTGTTTCTGGTCACGAATTTTTTGTAAAATATGTCACATTTACTAGAAATAATGAATGTTATACAATGTATTATTCGATAGTCATTATTTCATACACACACACACACACACACACACACACATATATATATATATATATATATATATATATATATAGCTCGAATAGTGAGTAGTATAATTTAATTTAATTCTACTCTGGGTTAACTGTTACTAACTATGTAAAAAAAATTTTACTTGGCAGAAGGATTTTGTTAAAAAAAATAAAAAGGTATATATATATATATATAACGATCCAATATTACAACCAATAAGACGTCGAAGATGAGTTCCACGTTGGAATAAATACACTGATGTTTTTATGATCATTATGTGAAATGCTATGTATGAAATTCTGCATAGTTACGTTTCAACGCCCATTTCATTATCAGACCATGTATGCGATCTAATCTTAACTGGCTAAGACAACACGTTATTTATCTGTAATTATGTACTTCCTCATGTATTTTTTTCCTCTCTAAAAGAAGATAAAAAACACTTTTTCAATCACGATTTCATTTAACTACATTTTTTTTACATCGATTCACTCTCAATTTTGTTCGAAATCATTAAAATCAAACAACCAATTACAGTTTTCATTCATTTCAGGTGGCAAGCAGCGATCCAGAATCCATTGGTTATGCGGGTTCAAACTCTATCGACAGTGGTTACAAGAGTTTGTGTGCAACACCTGAAGTGTCCGATAGTCTCAGCGCACCAGAAGTACGAAGGAGTGCATCTGACGTCAGTGCTTCGGATTCTTCGACGACATCTGGCAGACCAAGAAGCCTAGACGGTCAAGATGGAAAATCTTCCAAAATCAAGATGGGGACTCGGTCCATTGCTGGAAAACTCAAAGCGATGGACAGGTCGCCAAGGCATATCCCATCCAGCTCTGCCATGAGTGATGTGAATCTGGACCACTTGATGTACTTGAGACAATCTCTGAGGAAAGGTACACAAAGTATTACACCGTACATTTCCAAAAGATTATTTTGTATTTGTAAAACACCAAGAGAGTTTCTAGTGTCTGTTTAGGCTATATAAAGAAATATACACGATTTCATTTCTATTACATTTTTTAAAAATATTACATGGATTATAAGTGTAACGGGATTAGTTTAACTTGTTGGAGCGAGTTTCATACTTATATTCAATTTCAGACTCGATACAAAAAGAGATATATTTTAATATTATTTTTGTGTTCCTTACAAAAGTAATGTTTAATACCATTTTTAAATTGTAATGTTTCTTTTATAATTGAAGATGATTTTACTTGTGTTTTAATCTTAGTTTTCTCTGCTGAGTCAATTTTTTTCCAGTATATTTATCAGCCCGTTATTGAAATTTCATGTGAGATGCGAATGTGAACTATTTAACAACCCATAGTAAACTCAAGTTCCTAGCGTGAATTTATATTTTTTTAGGAAACATTCTTAAGCTTTTTTTTTTTTTTTTTTTTGAAAATATTTAGATGGAAAAAATGTTTGATTTCAAATTACTTAAGTTTTTCAAAAACCATTTTCGATTTGCATTTAATGATGATAATGAAAATAAAAAAATAAAAAAAAATTAAACAGTAATGACTTTTAATTTTTTTTTCCTGACCTAATTGTATTTTTAAAAATAGAGTATGAATATAAAAATTGTGAATCAGTTTGCTTTTTTACTATCGCAACATCAGAAAAACGATTTGCTTCATTTAAATTAGCTAGAAATATTTGTGTGTGTGATTTAATTATTCCTCAATTCTGTATTCAATTAATTTCGAAATTTTAGGAGACAAAGTTTCATCATCGTGAGTGATATAAGCTATATTGAATTAGTATTTATCACTTTAATAGTATGGTAATAAATTAATAAGTCCAAAAACCTGTGTTCAAAAGACGTGAATTGATCAATTCTGGATATTCTTGGAGATGAATTTAAAAATTGTTTTTTGTTGTAAAAAATTATGAGACGAAGTTACTAGGATGTATTTCGGGTACAGATGGAAAATTTCTTATTCTTTATAAAAATTGTATTTCTAGTGCATCCAGTTTTGAGCCTAGCCAAAAAAGTTTTAATTGTTTGGAACCTTTGAATTTCAGAGATAAACAAGAATTGTATTTGGAATATCTTTGGTGAAATGGACCATTCTACGTGTTTTTTATTTATTTATTTATTTATACAAAGATTATCTCTGAGGGGTTAAGTGTGTTGGAGTGATCAATGCGAAGTTCTTCTTTATGTGCGAATTTGCTATTTCTCCATTGTGTTACAAAATACAGCAAACGAAAAAAATTACTGGAAGGAAAGAGATGTTACTTGGACAGCAATGGGGTATTAGAAATAAGAAATGGGAATGAGATAATTGTCCATTAATCATTTTTCCTTTACAAAAAAGTATGAGAGTATGATGCCCTACGTATCCCAAAAAATCATCACCGTAACTTTTCCGACCGACGAGATTGTCTTTACCTTGTTTGGAATGGATTCTCAAAAAGCAACCCATTGTTTTCATTCTTGCTTGGTTTCTAAGTGTATAACGAATAATCATCTAATCGACGGTGACAATTCGACAGAACCAATCAAATTTTGATTTGGTAGCAATTTGCTGTGAAATCAGTGTCACTTTGTTTTAGCATCATTTAACAGAGCTCAGCACACAATGGTAACACCATTTTGTCTTATCAACACCACCTGACGTCAAAAATAGGTATTTTTTGAACCATCCTCGTATGTATGAGAAAATTCCAAAAGGAGAGCTATATAACTCGGCTACTTTTTCCATCGATCTAGGATTAAGATTTAAGTGGCGGAATGGGACTTTTGTTATTAGATGAAATCTAGATTTTATTTTCTTTAAAGCTACAGCAGATTTTGAAATTTCTAGGTTACATAAATTGCTGCAAAATGAATACTTTTATTATTAAAAGAATTAAATTTATTTGATAAACTTTATTCTTCTGTTACTGTTTTTATTTAATCGTAACTAGCATTATTGCAATATACAAAGACAAAAAAATTTTAAAAATATTTCCTCGTGTTAGAATTTTTCTTAATTATCGTTAATAATTTCGAAATGTTATGAAATCATATATTGTTTATACTTTTCTTTCTTTTTTTTTTTTCAAAATGTATTTTGACGCTTCGCAACTTTTTTTTTTTTTTTTAATTTAGCTGGAACATTTGTTAATTACAGTACCTAGTGTTTCAACTACCACTTGAGGCCATTAAGAAAAAGTCTAACTGCATTTCTTAAAAAAAAGTTATTATATATATTCAGGATCGTATTATTCTTAAGGCAGACTTGACTTTTACCAAGAAGCCTCTAATTTTTTTCTTCTTCTCTTATTTTCTAAATGCATTAGTCGCTTGATCTGCAAGAATACGAATCAAACTCGAATATTTGTCAGAAAGTAGAAAATATATAAACATGAGTTCTTTCAGTTATAAAACATTTTTTTTCTACTGTAAATAATTCATTAAAATTTAAACAGTAATCAATAACTATGTAATCTTTGACTTTAATGCAAAAAAGGCATTTAATTTTTTGTGTTTAGGTATAAGAAAGGAAATATAAACACAAATGGAAAGGGAGAAATGTATTAATTCTAATAGACATGAGTAGCATATTACAATAAGTTCCTATCTAATAAATTTGTGAATCAAAATATATGACAATGTTGGAAAATTTTTCTGTCTAAAATTCCCCCTTCAAATTTCCTTCTTCGATGAAAACTATCTTCTCATGAGACTGTCAGTTATTAAAATATTTTATATATTAACTTAAGAATATCATTTGTGCTCTCTGGTTTATTAATATGATAAATCTATTTCCAGATCGAACAGACGTACAGCGATCGCCAAACGAATCCATACCCTCTTCTGCAACCTCGAGCACCTTTCGTGATAGCGATCTATCGCCTCGCACTGTAACGGACGATGACTGGAGAGACCAATGTAGACCATATCCGTTTCACAGTGGTGCCACGAGCTCATCTTCGGACTCAACCTTCACGCCCCGGGATGGGCGGAGCTCTAGGGAGAGTTACAGGGGCGAAGAAATCGACCAGGAGGGAGGCGGTGAAAGTTCCTCGGATTTCTTGTTGAGTGGTGTGGAGTACTACGACCTGGAGAGCATCCAAGAATTTCCTCCTGGTAACAATTACGTTACGATGCTGGAAGAGAAGACCAGGTGTGCCAGATTCCAACTCATTTCGTGTAAGTTAAACTTCATTATTTATTTTAAAGAAATGTTAAGAGATAGGAGGCTTGATTGTAAAGTAATACCTTATAACTTTTTCATGTACGAGTATTACCCCTTTTTCACAACTTTTGTTGTACCTAAAATCCAAATGTGTCTTATATGTGTTGCGCCTGGTGATCGAAGTTCCAGCCTACCGTCACTCTACCACTATGAGATCGAATCGGCTTTACCTTCAGTTGGTAAGGCAAGTGCTGCGAAGATGAAATGAACTCAATCCCTTCTGCTATTCACTATACAAGGTAGCACTACAAAAGCAATCGGAGAGAGGAACCACATAGAAGTTTCCTGGCTCTCACTTCTTTCTTGCACTTTCTTCTTGTTATTTGGATATCAGGTCGTCTGCTTATGTTTGTCTTAGATTTAACTTCTTTTAAATGTTTTTAATAAACCATTCCTGTTAGCATGTGTGGCGCCAATCTAATTTTCTGATATTACTTACCTTCTGATTGGGAGTCCGTTGTGTTCATCTCACAAAGTGTGACCTTGCAACATATGTAATGGAATATTCTCTTTTTGAAACAGTCCCCATCCCTTTCCACGTATTTGCACCCCCGCTAGATGAGTTCGGCAAATCCGTCGGGGGATAATTCCGATAGTTGTTTTTGACACCGGGCTTTAATGGCAGCTTTCACCACCTCATCAGAGCAAAAGTTATATCCCCATTTTTGGAAAAAAGTAAAAATCGCAAGGTGCAAGGTCGGAGGCATTGTCCTTCCCCCCCCCCCCTGTTGCTGTTTCAACCTCATCTTCAGGTAGGTCACCAACTCCTTCAATTCTCAGCACAAACGACACATGAAAACAAATAACTGCATTATATAAAGGGCACATATATAGCTTTCAGGTGCAACCAGAACGGGTAACAAATTTTAAGAAATATGGTCATGAAGGCATTACTTTTCAATTAAGCCTCGTATATTTAAATGCGGATCGTCTGTACCAAAGAACCCTTAGAAATCGACTGAGGTCGACTAACTGAGCACGGGGTCCTTGAATGTCGTCCACGAAATAAACCAAAACGTTGATAAATTAGCTTTGTAAAACTCCCCTACCTTATACCAGAATATAATGTTCAAGAGAAGTAATTATATTCATAATCGCCCGTGAACATAGTCACACCAAGTAAATCGTTCCTGCATCTAAATGCTCCCCGACTTCTAACGTCTTACAAGTATATAAATGAATGTACTTATGTGTGCTAAATAAGTGTTAAATGTTTAGTCTAGACTAGATTTTTTATATTAATTTGCCAGTCATTTTTATTTTCAAATAATTTAATAGGCACTGTGTGTGTGTCCCCTTATTTCAACATTTTATTTAAACTTTCCCTATTTGTATTAGAAATAAAGAATCTAATTAGTATCGAGTATCTCTTAAGTCTTACTTGCAGATGGATATATTAAACGAATTTCTTAACGCTTGAGAATCAGAAGTAAAATCTGGGAAATTTGGAGTTAACACAATACTGTTAGATACAGATGATATTTTCAATGGATAAGTATTGTCAATAATTACTAATTCATTCATTACATTTTTCTTTCCCTTCCCTGTTTTTACTTTTTAATAAATATTTAATGCAACACTGTATTTATTCAGAAAAATAAATACAAAAAAGTACCAAAATTTAGTATGCATTGAGAGTTAATAAGTCTAATAACTGTTTATTTCCACAACGATGCCTAGTCTTTGTCCTTTAAAGACTCCGGAAATTCTTTTTAATGCTTTATTGATGACGGTTCAAATAAGAATAATAATTAATAACAAAACAAATATATATATTTAATAAAATGATGCGATAATTCTTTTGACCTAATAAAGTAAAAAAAACCCACTCAATTCAGTTTTCAAGAAGTCTGATCAGTGTAATAAGTAATACTTGTTCCACGCCTTTGCTTTAAAATACACATTTTTTCGCAGAGTTTTGAATGTAATCTTATGCACCTCTTCCATCTTTTTGCAGCCTCAAAGTGCGCCGAACCACTCAGCGAAAGCCATCTAAGTTCCTTGTACAGAAAAAGAAGCGAATCTGCCCATTCCGTGGAGGGCGACGTGCGAAGCCAGCAACCGCAGCACATCTACGGTGTTCCAGCACATGTCCCTCGTTCGGCGAGGAACGCTGCTAAGTTATTGTCAAGGCATCACAGGCAGCAGCACCATGCTACGGATTCTAAATTGACAGAAGCCGCTATCCGTGTCTTGGAAATGATAGAGGACTTTCGCATGGAAGAGGCCATTACGCGCTCTAACAGGGTTATTCCTTACCGTGCACCAGTAGAACATTCTTCCCAAATGCTACCTAGCTCTTCAGGTGCTACCAGCAGTTGCCCATCCGCTGACATTATCCACCAGACCATTCTCCCAAGATATAGGAGGACTACGGGCATGAGATCAGGGGGAAGACCTGCCTCCACTGGTTCCCTGATGGAACAAGAGATAGATGCTCGCAGTGTTGCCTCTGCTTCTTCTTATGCGGCGTCTGCAGAACACCATGTTTACGAAGAGATCATGTATGATCTCGTCTGCGAAAGGGAAAGAGCCGTACCACCTCCCATACCACCCGAAAGGATTGTCAGAAGCCGTCTCTTACCTGTGCCACCGTCCCGGCACCAGCAAGCGTACGCAGCATCCATGTCCATGGACCCACGTAGAGCCATGGTGAGGAGTCACAAACATAGAAGCAGTGGCAGTTTGTACTCTGTATTCTCCCATGGGCGAAGCAGTGTGGACAGGTTCCTCGATATGGAATGGCACCTTGCCCAAGAAAGAAGAGGCAATCTGCCACCTGATTTCCCAGTGTAGTATTTAATTAGTGCACGAAAGGCATATCAATCAAAATGTGTGTACAACTCCAATCACGTCCTTTTGAGGGCAATAAGCTGACATTCGATTGAAGCTTGTTGCGAGCTGATAAGTCATTATTGCACAACTGCGGCCGAGGTTGTTTGTCACAAATGCTCTATGTCGAGTTCTTTACTCAGAAGGACATCAGCTGCTTCAGCGAATATGTCAACTAAGGTACAAGGAATTTATTCCGATTGTGAAGATTTAATATGTGAAGAATTAAACATAAAAAGTTGATGTTTAGATTTTTAAAAATATGATGCGATGTCTTGTGAGTTGATCGATGATGAAATAGGAAATGTGATTAGACTAGTTCAATCAAAACGTATTGGTGCTTACATTCTTTTCGCAGAGAAATTAGTCATACATAACGCGATCATAATTATACACAAACAAATAAATTTAATTGGAAAGGAAAAGAGAGTTCATATTTTTGAGCTTAACCATCGAATTTCTGTTTATTAATCTCTTTTTCTTCAAAAAATATCTTTAAATGATTTTTAAAAATCTAATAAACTGCAAGAGTATTCTCAAATGATTCCCATTACTTTACGATTTTTTTTTTCCAGGCGTAAAAACTGAAATATTTTCCTTACGTCTGGAAAAAATAATTTAAAATAAAATCGCACATAGATCAAGGAATTTAAGTTAAATGGCTTAGGCTTAAATAATTAAAGCTGATAGAGATGAATTCGATCGTCCAAGGATTTTGAAATGCTGGATTTAATATTACTTCATTACTTCTTGAAATAGAAAAATCAAATAGTTGTTAAATTTATTGTAGATAAATTAGATAATCAAACTATATGAACAATAGATAATCATGTAGTCACTTGTTATCATTTTATATTTGCCATTTTTTATTTCATTTAAGCATACTTTGTCATTCCGAACATAATCAAGTAATTCAGAATATTATAAATTTCTGTATTTAATTTTCAATGGGCTTCCATACATTTTTAAAAGCTTAAACAGGTTTGATTCTCTTCCTAGAAACTTTTATACGTAGTCTCACGTTTCAATAAAGTAACTACCAAGTACTCTATTTTGTCGAATTATTTGAATCTACAAAAATAAGAATTTTTACTCTACTGTTCAGATAAACGTAATATTTCACCATAAAATATCTGATATCCAAATTTTAGAATATTTGGTTAAGCAGTTAAGATCCTTGATGACGAAATTCAAATATCTGGCAATCAAATTAAAGTTAACTCAAATGTACTTAAAAAAAAGTTAAGATCAAAATTTTTAGATATACGTAATTGTCGAGTTTTCATAGGTATCGATCAACGAATTACAAACACATTTAAATAAGTACTGATCAGATTCCTTGAAACCTATGAAAAACGTTAAAGATGATCATAACAGTTCCAGATAATAACTTTTAGGTATTCTAAACATATTTCGAATTTTTAATTATTAAAATATCGGCAATTCATTTTGTAAATTTCAATTACAAAATGTTTACAAATTACAAATGTAGTTTTCATATCTGAAATTCGACATTTGTTGAATCTAAAAGGAAAATGGCACTCCTAAATTGCATTATTGATAGAAGTAGTTTAAAATGAACCATAATTGTGTTTTTCTTCTTCTTTTGTTCTGCTTTGTTTACAAAGCTTCAAACAGAAAGAAAGTCTTAACTTGATTATTAGAAACAATACGTTAGAAAAATTTTTATTCCTCAAAAATATCCATGCCCCCCCCCCCCCATTTTTTACTGCAGTTTACACTTTAATGCGAATTTACCGAAGCATTTGATATCTTGAATGATATCGACGTCGTATTTCGGAAGGTTTTTGTTAAAGGAGCAAATATATCATGTATATGCATGCAGAAAATAAAAAATGCATGTAAAAACATCAATGAAAAATTAATGAATTGTTGAATGTTCTAGTCTACATGTTTCTTCCTTTGTTGAAGAAAAATTTGATTTCGATAGTAGAAAAAATTAAAATTTAGATTAAATAACGAATATCCGCTTCCCCTTATGAAATGTGCAATGTATCGAAAAAAGACTTCTAGAAGTTAGAGTTGTTTCGGTTTTAAAAGACAAATTGACTCGATGTCAATTTCTGTATACCTCTGACAATGAAATAAGTCATATCTGAATTTAAATAACGAAGTGATATATTTTAATCTTAAACTTTGGCATCAGAAATATTTAAAAGCGCAAATGTAATTCATGTACAGCAGTGTGCATTTGTTAGAAGTGTACTTTTCCCATTTGTAAAATATAATTGATGTATATCCATTACTTTAATAGAAATTAAATTTATTTCCAATTGGAAATGTAGAAAGCGTGATTTAAACTTTAAAGAAAGATCTAAATACACTGTCACTTAAACTTTGTTTTTGACACACAGCAAAATCACATTTCTATCTGTCATTACGAAATTAACACTGTTGTCCTGTTTATCACGAATTTCTGGAAACAATGTAAACAAGAAAATGACAATAAGTACAATAAAAGAAAGGTCTCCGAAACTTACTTTGAAACTCCAAACCTTTTTTTAATGGATTAAAATACAAAATTGGCAGCAGTTTAAAAAAATCAAAAAATGTATGTATTTAAATGAACTATGAAATCGGGTATTCATCACATGTAAAATTTTACGCATAGGTATGATTCAGATTTAAAAAAAAAATTCAGCGATTCTGTCAGCAAATTGTGAATAAAAACAATTCATTTGACAAATTAAACTAAGTGCTGCCAATGTAAGTTTTAAAAGTTATATTTGTCCAAACAAACTGAAAATATATTTAGTTTGCATATTCAACTCCCGTTACCAATTATACATGGATTCCGTATCCACAATCCATAGTAAATTATGTTTTGAAGATTTGTCGAATTGCAATGAGATAACATACTAATCTTCATGTTTTGTATTAACGTGTAATGATTCGAATTGAATTAAAGATTTATCAACTTCGCGAAAAGAAATGTATAATCAATACGGTACACGTATTTTTCTTTTGAAAAACTTAAATGCCGATTAAAAAGTCAAGCATATCATAAAAATTTTCATCATTATTTTTTATTTTTTTAACTTTTGATGATATCTAATCCAGTCATCAGATAGTTAAAGATAATTGCAATATTGAGAATAATTTCATAAATATTCAAATAGTTGAAAATAATAGTAAAACAATTCAAACCTGTTTAACAGAGGTTAAAATATCTGATATGAATGAATTCAAAATTTTCGAAAGAAACTATGCTTAAGAAAATCTTTCTCTTCAAAGGAAAATTGCCCATTTAAATATTGATGTTAGAATTCTATTTATCCATTCGATGTGCTTTATAAATACATGTATTGTTGATGTGTAATATGTATAAAGGTGTTTAACCAAATTTTAGAAATCTATGTAGCATTTGCAGATTATGTAATATTTAGAGCGTACAAAAAATACTATTTATAATCTCAATTATGTAACTGTCACGTATTACTTTGGATTTTTTAATTCTCTGTGTATAATTGTCATTTGCGAATTCCCAAGAGTTGTAATTGTATGCATGGTTTGTAGTCCCCTTGCCTTGATGCATGATCCTTGTGATATGAAATAGATTTCTCTTTATGTCAAGAGTATTTATGAAATATTGCTGTTTAAGTGTAATGAAAAGGTATTGTTCGAATGTAATTGAAAGAACTATTAACAACCAAAAAAAAAAAAGCAAAACAAAAAAAAAGTTGGAGATTGAAAAAATGTGTTACATAAGTGCCGAGATATTAAACAAAGTTTATTTTTTCAAATATACTCGTAAGAGAATATTATATACCTGTATAAATCGAAAAGAACCATTATCCAGAAATCGAGCTACATGAAGCATATTAAATTTATTGGAATTTTTTTAAATCTCGCGTCTATTTTCTTGTAAGTAATTCAATCCGACACAACGCAGAAAAGCAATGAAAGTGTTATTTTCCGAAATTTGTAAACGAATTACTGTAACATTCGAATGATATTCGAATCAATGTAAATTTCGAAGTAGATGGATGTTCTCATGTCATTTCTTATTGTATATAAAAATAAATGTGAGAATTCATTCAAAACACTTTTTTATTAAGAGATATGCATAAATTAAATTCAAAATTATTATTATTATTTAAAGGCGTCCATTGAAAAATTTATTATAAATATTTTTCTACCTTTATGCGATTTGTGGAATTAATGTATTGAAAGAAAATTGATAACTTTAACACAGAAAATTTTGTGAAATAAATAATGAGAATAATTGCTTCAGATAAAAGACATGTATTTAATGAAATTAGTATAGACTGCACGTGAGGAAAAGAGGGAAAAAATTAAATTGTTTAATACATATTGAATCATTCGAAGTCGTTTTTTTTAAATGATTGTTAAATTCATTCTCCACAAGTAATCACAAAATAATTAAACAGATGTATCTGTAATACTTCATTCATCAGTAAATCTAATAAACTGATTTTAAGATTGAAATTATTTCTCCAGTATTTATGGGTTAGAATTTTTTGTACCGGTTGAACATATCATGAGTTTTCTGCAAAACTCATCTGTCATCCACAAAAGCATATCATTTGGAAAGTTCTTTTTGGAACGCACGAGGAAAAAAAATGGAATTGTCTACATTCATCAGTTGAAAGTATTTTCCACTAATTTTGTCATTCTTTATATTTCACTTTCGTACATGAATTCTCATGAGAATGCATGATGTTGGCAATTTGTGACATTGTTTTCAGTTGCAAGCTCAAATCGAGATTTTAACGAGTGTTTTGTTCCTGTACTTTAACATGTAATAGACTTAAACATCTCGTTAATGGAAAAAAAAAAAAAAAAAAAAAACCTTCTATTAATCTATAAATATTTACAGATTTAATTAGTACTAATTAATAAAAATAGAATTAAGAATATCAAGCCTAAATTTGGTGCAACAATGATATTTTCTTTTCATGAGAATTGAATCGTATGCCTTTATATAAATTATTTTATATTCCTTTTCCAGAGTAATGTTATTTTTTGATTATAAATTTAGTGCTATGGAGTTAAAAAAACGTAACTTGCCAAGTTATTCAATAATTTTTATCGTTATATTTTTAGAATAAAACTTCGAATGTGAATGAGTATCTAAAAAGGTTCGTTTATAAACCTGAAGGGGTTTTTTTTTCACAAAAAATAAAATTCTAAGACAATAATAACTAATTTTATTAAGATTCTATTTTAATTTTATTAGGTGTTAATCGTACAGGAACATAATACTTAGCACAATTTTGTGCAACAATTTCTTTGGTACAAATATTAACTATTACCGATGTGGTCATAACTGTGCTTTGTATAAGTCATTTATTTTGCTCAACTGCAATGAGTATCTTTTTTGTATATATATTATTGAACCTACCTCAGTTCTTTGTACTATTTTTTTTCAACTGAAGTAAATTAATTCATAAATGAAATTTGTGGCAACTGTGTCTTTATTTCTAACTGCGGCATATACAAAAGGTTTATAAAATATTTTTACCGAGAGTGAAACATTTTTCATATACGTATTCTTATAAAAGTGTAATAACAGGAAAAGTTTTCCTACTATTAAGTTTTACAGAGTTCCATTTTTATAAAAGAATTCTTACTTTAAGCATTGAAAACAATAAGCGCAACATATCTTTAATGCACCACATTAGAAGGAAAAGTAAGAAAATCAAAACCGATTCCAATTAAATATCCGTATTTTGTACAATGCATGAGAAATAAATTCTCCCCCCCCCGGTAAAATAAGTTGCTATGGAACCTTTAAAAATACAATTCGATTAAAAAAGAAACTGTAATCAGGCCAGTCAATGAATAATAATTTTTAATATTACTTTCTTATTCGTGTTTCTAAAACATAAATGCAGCCTGAGTTAACATTAAATATTAACAGAACACCGACTTTCTATTGAAAATAATACCGGAAAAATTCATTATTTAAATAAAATGTAAAAATAATGCAATATGTTTTCCTTATCATATGCTATGAATTTTGTCAAGCACTTTTTAAGAAATGTAAAGTTAATTTACTTTTGATAGCACGAAAATATTAGAGATATTTTCAATGTCTTAAGATCATTCTAAGCAGATTTTGTAAGACATGTTTTATAAAACCTTTCCTTTGTATCAATAAATATGATAATTTTTTAGGGAAAACTTTTTCTCTCCGAATTTCTTTCCTAGTTATATAAAATCGAGGTTTTTTATGTTTATTATACTTTTTTGTTATTTATACTTAATGGAATTCTTAAAAATCGCATACATTTAAAAATGCTAAGCAAAAACAAACATGAGAATAAACATTTTCAAAATAAATAAAAACAACAGGGCTTATGACACAAAATATTTTTTTAAAAATACAACTCATACTTATATTACATTAAATAATTGTTAGGATTATTTTAAAGGTCTGAAAATCCACAAACGAATCACTAAAACAGCATAAGAATATTTTCAAAAAGCTGAGAGAAAAAATCTACAATAACTGGTTCTTCTGGGTGCACTTTTTATTATATTTAAATAAATAGGATAGTATAGATTTACGGAGGAAAAAAGAAATTCCATTTAATATTAATATAACGTTCATCAATTTAAAATGACTAATACTCGTAGTCGAAAACCTTAAGTGAGAAAATTATTTAAAAAAGTTGCTGTGCCCTATATTTAAAAAAATATTACAACCATTTCAAAGACGTAGGTTGGTTGGTTGAATGGAATTTTTGGCACTGAGTCCTCGTGGAACGCATTGTGCTAAATTCAAGGTGAAGATTTAATCTTTAAAATAGTTAAAATAATTTAAAACTCAAACTAAGGGTAGAGAATAAAATGTAGATTAATAAAATTGAACGAATGGAGTAAACCAATGTCACACGTCAGAAATTAAAGTTATCCCCTCCAAGTCAATTAAAGATAGTGTAAAGATTTAAAATGAACAAAGTTATAAAATCAGAGCTTACTATGAAAACGTGTTCCTTGGATAGAGGACAAACACGATGTTTACACATAGGTGGATTTTCCACCCATATAAATGAGTCAATCTTGTGAGACCGATTCGCAAACGTGATAAGATAACGTCTTGTCTTCGTAATGATAATTAAGGCATGATGAGAAATGATGGTTTTCTTAAAAACGTAATATTCATATATATGCATATTTTTTTTCAAAATTATTGCATATGCTTCATTCATTTCGATAGCTCTAGATCATGATTTCCCAATCGTTTCTAGTCCAACACCCCTACTAGGAAAAAAAAATACCCCCCCCCTCCTCTTTTTTCGCGATAAAAAAAACACTGACTTCCACTCTTGAATGAATGTGAGTGAGTGAATGTAAGGTTTATTAGCGCAAGAGCCAGATATGGCTATGCTGCGCCAAACAAGATTAAACTGTGGTCTAGACGTGAAGTTGAAAAAAAGATAAGTGATTGACAAGAAGGAGGGTCGAAAATAGAGAAGGATCGCTAGGGTATCCCGGGAGTGCGTCACCCGTGTTTACCAAAGACAGTAAACCCCATGGGAAAGAAAAAGATCACTAGGGTACCTCGGGTTTGTGAAGGCCATACTTACCTGAAGAAGGCAAGTCCCTGAGATCCCCTGATATAATCCCCAGGGGCAGGGTGCCCGGCTATACCCCAGACGCTGGGTACCCATTTTAGTCGCCTTTTACGACATGCATGAGCTACAGTGAGACTATTCTGTCATCCCCCTTCCACTCTTGAAATCAATATGATGTAACCCATAGTTCTTTACTTTTTTCGAAACATAGCTCACTTTTTCAAACTGATTCGATGGAGCCCCTCTTACAAAAAAGAAAATATTATAGTTAAAAAACAGACATTTTTAAAATTACTTCATCAATATTGACATGAAACTATTTGTTGTATAATTCAAAATTTGATCAACACATATCCATTTAAAAAACTAATATACCATTTGTGAGAGGGCTGAGAGCTTGGAACAGTGACATTTCGATATTTGTTGCCATATTTGTCAACAGTACTTGAATCGCTGCGTTCCACTGTTGGGTTCGAGCCGGAATGCTGTTTCTTGTGCTGCACTGCGAATGTAATAGTCAAAAAGGTATTGGGAATAAAGCTATAAAGTACCAATACCTATTTTTAATAAAAACTAATTTAAAAAAATCCAGAACTATTCGTTAAAACACGTGTTCGATGATTTTTAGAATTCATCAAGCTTTTCACGCGTTCTTGCGAGTATCGGGATACAATTAGTTCTAAATGCTTTTTAAATTTGTCATGGACCAAAAACGTCCCCTCAGATCTCTTCAACTCTCACCGATACGCAGTACTGACTCCATAGGGAATCACTATTATAGTTCATACAAATAAAATTTATCAAACACAAGCTGCCAGTTCTTCACATGGGTGAAAATAGAACCGTAATTGTTAGAAGCAAAGATAGACCATACGTCTATGCAGAGGCGGATCCTTCTTCCTTTTGCTAAGAAGTCCGTGAAAATGACGCCCTTCGCATCCCAAGAAAGTGTAGCCCTAATTTTTCCGAAAGATGATACCGCCTTCTCATTCTTTAGAGAAAATTGGGCGGAAGCAACCCGTTGTTTTGTTTCTTGCTTGATCGCGGATGTGTGATGATAAATCCAGGCAAGTGATAACATACCTGAAGATGAAATTCCAACAAATTCTTAAAAGTATTATTTTTTGTTTTACTCCAAAGTTATTTGTTTGTCTAAGCACAGGACCAAGTTATTTATTGTACTGTATACTTTTAGTCCTCAATCTGAATTAGATTCCCAAGTTAATACTTAGTTTATGTTAAGATTAAGGACAAGTAAGCATGAATAATAAACACAATTAAGTCATATAAACTTTTTAAAGAAAAAAAAAAAGATTGTGCCAGCCCAGTCGATTTTATTTTGGATCCGCAACTATGTACGCGCAAGTGTGACGTCATATCCTCCAGAGCTATGCGTAGCGCAACAACTGTCTTGGAGGAGAAGGAAAAAAAGAAACAAAAAATGCCAAAAACTCGCTCACTGAGTGTGCTATATAAAAGTAAAATAATAATAATAAATCCGCATTTTGTATTTTTTTTCCAGCTCTTTTTTTTTTTTTTTTTTTTTTTTCAAACTGTTAAGACTTCCTCAATATTTTTGCGAGTGGCTTGATGAAAGGTGTGCATTTATAAAAATTAATGTGGTAACAAAAATTACAGTGGCTCCATTACTTTTTAATCGATTTAAAAATGGTACATCCGTTAAAATGAGCATTTTTGAACGAAAAAAGTTCGGGAAAATTGTTAAATCTTCTCGAAAACACAGAAAAATGGTCAAAAAGGAGTTGTGAGGATCGGAAAACATCCCCAAAAATAAATTTGGGGGGAAAATCTTTTTGGCGAGAATATAATAACTGCTTCTCTTCCTCACATCAACGAAACACTCTAAAAGAATTTGGATAAAATCAAAGATGTAAATTTGTGTACAAAAGACAGGCAAACAGACTTTGAAATTTATATACAGAGTGTTTCAAAAGTCATGGGCAAACATTTAGGGGGGGGATAGAAAACATCTAAACAAGCAGTTTTAACCATACAATGCATGGGGGCGAGCAAGCAGTGAACCGCTGGACGGCGTTGTAATGTAAAGCATAAAGCGCGAGTTTTCTCACACTTCGTCATTTTTTCCGTGGATTTCGGGTGGCATGGCGACGTAAAGTAATCAGGAAACTGGAAACGATGCCTGCACAGTTTTTCGGCGTCCAGAGCATTCCATTCTCAAGACCATGCATGAAATACATATCCGACTTTTCCTGACCACTGTACGTCGCCATGCCTCCTGAAATCCACGGTAAAAATGACGATGTGCAAGACAACTCGCGCTTTATGCTTTACATTACAACGCCATCTAGCGGTTCACCGCTTGCTCTCCGCCAATGCACTGTATGGTTAAAACTTATTTATTATTTAAATAATAAATAAGCTAATATTATTTAAAATTTCTATCACCATTTAAATTTTTGCTTATGATTTTTGAAACACCCTGTATTAGTCATGAATCCATTTATTTTTAACATTTTATTTTTTTGAATATCAAAACATTTACTAATTGAAATAATTATCGTAACAGCCACTTCAAAGTGAAAAAATCCGACTCCATGATTGTCCTCCCCCCGTGCAAATGAGGACTCACACACATATCTTGAGCTAAAACTTTTATTAAAACTTTAAGAAAATAAAGACACATACATACTATAAAAGCATATGGCATAAGCAATTCACATTTAAGCATGAATCATGAACTCTACTAGATGTTTTGAAAATCAACCACTAGATTGTGAATATGATTTACAAATATGTTTAAACTATAATTTTTATGATTAAAATATAAAACCAAAACAAACAAAAAAATACTTCGAGTATAGATATATTATCATTAAAATGCAATGGAAAAAGCTCAATGAATTTTTTTCTAAAAACTATAATAGACTACATAATGCTTGACATCTTGCTAACCATCAAATACAAATCACAACGTATAAAAAGAAGTAAAACAAAATTAAAATAGTCATGAAAAAATACAATTGCACAGGAGATGGATATAACAACAATCAGAACATTAATATTGTCTTTCCTATTACAAAGAAATTGATGAAACATATAAACAACATTAACTGCTTTAAGCAGTACACTTTTATATTGAGTAATACATTTTTTGAAGGAAAGAAATAGATAGCGTAAGAAATCGAAATAATTATGATTCATAACTAGTAAGAAAACATATATAAAACTTTGTGGAATTCAAATAATAATAATTCACTAGTATACACTTGGAAATGCTGTTCTAAAATATACATATTAATATAAAATATATCGTATAAAAATATAAAAACAAATATGGTAATTTTTCAAAAGGGTCCATAATTTGCATTCTAAGTATAATGCCAGTAATTATAATACATCTAAAATTGAATTTTTTTTTCAAGGGACAAACTACAAAAACCTTTTCTAGTATTCTTTTTATAAATATAAACTCTATTGTAGATTTTAACAGAATGTGCGACAACGTACGATGCAAAAAAGTATGAAAATTGCCTGCTCTGCCTTCGAAGAGCTTGAAATGAATTCGGAACACATTTCCAGACACATAAAAAAAGCGCCCCAGTTCGTGATATTGCAACGCATATATCCGTTTATTTTATGTTGCGTAAATTGATTGTTTATTAAAGTCGCACTGAAAAGCAACACGACGGCTGTTGGTAACGGACCTCAGTCGAGTGAGGAGGACGATACCTAAATAGTAACCCCACCCTCTCTAAATTTTTCCACACCACGCCAACGGAAAGAACCTCGACCAGATTTAACGTCCATCAGCTCCGTTACAAGGCGGGTCTTTTTTTAGTGGCATCGACTCGATAGAAATAATACCGGCTACGAGTTCGCGATTACGACCACTAAGCTACCGGGACCTATAATGAATTGAATTGCTTTCTATAAGATGGTGGTACTCAATCCATGGTCCAAGAAACAGTATAGCTTGATTTTTTAAGAAAATAAAACCGAGCCAATAATAAAAAGAAATCAGAATATGTTATTAATGTATGAGTAATTTTTTGTCTGATAGTGTTCCGAATTTGGGTCCTATTATTTAACATTAAGTGAAGACAGCTTTACATTAAATACTTGGCAACATTGAAGTATTTTATTAAATTTACAATTTTGTATTTAATATATATACATAAAAAAACCCATTAAAAACAAAATGAAACAAAAGCTAAACACATTTTTTTCATAAGACATAATTTCATTTACATAAACTTTATACTCTGAGCATTTTTACAGCTTATATAAATATGCATAAACATATTGTCAATCTAATATTTCCTTTTTTCAAAAATCTATACAAAAGTTGCAAACTGAAGATAATTCTAATTGTGAAAAGTTTCCTAAACATTGTTAACATCTTTTAAAAATATTTTTTCTTAATATTTCTCCTCGTTGTTTAATCAACAAAAAATTATTGCTACTGAATTTATAACAACTAATTAAATAATTCAGCATAAATTGTACTAATTCCAATACATTTATCTTTAAAAGAGTGAACACATATTTATTTTTAATTTTTTAAAGTACAGTTCATGTTAGTTCTTTTCTGATGCATGATGATCTATGATAGTTCTTTCTGTGAAACTTGTTTGTTTTTGTAAAATAGTTTGTAAAGGAAGTCTTTGAAACAGAGAAAGATTAACTTCTAAAATACCTCGCCCCATGAATGATCACAATATTTAAAGTAAATGTATGGCCACTTCGAAAACATAAAATAAGGAAGAAATTAGCATTGAGATTTAGCACATAAAAAAGAAAATATGCCCAACATTTCCCAGGGAGATTTTTCAAACCAGCAGGAAATTATGAGAAAAAGACTTCATGTTCTTTATATTTATGAGAAAGCATAGTAGAATTTCTATCAAACTTTTCGTCGCAATAACAACAAACGTATTTTTTGTGAGTTTTATGATGCTGCACTTGTTCTTTTCTTGTCATAAAACTCTTCTGGCACGGAGTAAACTCGCACGGAAACGGGTTGGTTTCGGGATGAAATTTTTTCACGTGATACAGATGGTTGCTTTGAGAGGAAGATTTTTTCCCACAAAGACCACATTTATAAGGCTTCTTCTTGGAATGAATAACTTTGTGATTGATATATATACTACGAGTTTGGTAAATTTTATCGCAAAATTCACAAGCGAATCCTGTGAGACGTTTCCCTTCACAAGTATGATCAAAAAGCTCATACGTTTTAAAAAACACTGCATTGCATTTGTGGCAAGGAAATTCGCGTTTCTTCTTCCGTTTGCCCTTAACCGACTTCGCTTTCGAAGATTCTTCAGCTGAATCTTCTTTCGATTCTTCACCTGAATCATTGGATGCGGCAGTTGTTGATTCCTCTTCTTTCTTGGATTGATTTCTTTTTTCTTCATTTGACTTCCCTTCTGAAGATTCTCCCGGTTCCGATTCTTCATCTGAATCATCGTTGGCGGCAGATTCCTTTTCTTTCTTGGATTTATTTTTCTTTTCACTTTCTTTGGGTTTGGCTGGATCAGGTGAACTCTCTTTGTTCGACTGAGCATCTTTATCCGAGGTTGAATCAGTCTGCACGGGTTTAAGGCGAGATGATTTTTTAACTTCTAGATTGGCTTCTATTTTTCTCGACTTTTTTTTACTTTTTCCATCAGATTCACTATTTTTTCTTTTTACAGGTGAAGGCTTAGATTTTATAGCAATCACAAATGGAGGAACTTTCTGCGATTCTTCAGCGGCTGGTACCTGGTCCTGGACAGATTCTTTCTCAAGAGTCTCAAAAACCGATTGAATATCTGGTATGTCGGAGGGTGATTCCTGATCGGAAAATTCGACATCGGAATTGGAAGGTTTATCTGAGGTATTCACCACTGATTTGTTTTTCTCCGAATTATCCTTCCTCTCTTTTTTGGTAAGAGATTTGGATTTAACTCCATCGTCGTCAGATTTTTCACGTGACGATCGCCCAAGCCCTGCTTTCTCCACTTTCGAATCTCCACTTGTCTGTTCATTTGTACTATTTGCGATATTATTTGTACGGATTGAATACTCTTCTTTTTCTGAAGAAGATTCTCTAGATTTTGCAGTTGATTTAACTGATTTACGCGATGACTTCTTAGATGATTTCGTTTCTACTTCAAAATGACTTTTAACGTCTCCTGACGAATCCGTCACATTTTCTGAAGCGTTTGTTTTTTCATCTTCCTCGACAGAATCATTCAAACGCTGAGCCTTTGGAGGAACTTGTCTTTTACGAGGACTCTTGCCCATATCTAAAGGTCTTAAGATGCTTTTTTCCCTTTTGTACTTGGACGGTTCCTTATAGTTTTTAAAATCCTTTCGCTTATTAGCAATGTTACATATATCTGTATATTTTTTTTCAGCTTATTATATTTATTTTATTTTATTTGTAAAGAAATAAACTACGGATGTTTTATCTTGTTGGTATTATAAAATATTCGATGAAAGAGTTTCAATAATAATTTTCAGTAACCAGCAAGATGATAGTAAAAAAAAATGACCAGCTGAATAAAATTCGTACTTGACTATAATTCAGATTCTTCAGCAGAGGAAAACCAGGATGAATTCCTTCAACAGATGGAGACTACTCCAAGCACCTTTCTGAAAAATGCAAGACAAGACGCATATTAATACAACTATATCTGTGAAATAAAAAAAATGCGCAAAAAAATTACACAGTGTTAAATAACAAATACGTACAACACTTTCATAAATGAATATATTAAGCTATATTTAATACATTGTTTCATTACATTAATTGTTCAGAAAAATTTAAAATACATCAAATAATTCTGTGGAAGAACTAATTTATTCCGCGAAGACAAAGTTGGTTTGGTTACATTATTAACATGATATTATAGCAACATGAAGGATATTGGTAACGGACTTCATAATTTTGAACAGCAGTCAAGTAACGAGAATAAGATAATAACGGTTTTTGCCCCACATCACAAGAAAACTTTGAGGTCCAGTTCCATTTAATGAGCAGCAACTCTCCATTCTTCCGGAGTCAGGACTCGAACTTGTGGCTCAGCTAAAACTTCATCCGCCACAAACTCGTAACCATGATCACTCTGTTTTTGTGATCCCAAGACAAAATTGAGTTTAGTTTGGTTTTAGTTTAGTTTTTATTAACGTCGCACTAGAAGCAACACGAGGGCTATTGGCGACGGACCTCGTAATTTTGAGCCACGGTCAAGTGACGAAGACGACACATGAGTTGGCACTCTCTCCTAACATCCACACCACGCAAACGGGAGGACTTTGGGCCCCGAACAGATTTAACGTCCATCAGCCCCGGCTACACGGTGGGTCTTTGGTCCCGCAACTGAACGAAAACCGCCGACCGCGAGTCCACGATCTTGACCACTAGGCTACCGCGGCCCAGACAAAATTGAGATGGAGATAATTGTTATAATTATATATATTTTTTGAAATATACAAGTTAAATAAATAATAAACCTTTTTAAAATGAGTATAAGTATAACGATAAATTAGACGAGGATTTCAATTTTTATAACACAGATTTTAGATTATTAACTTTTTTTAGAATACTGAAAATCAATCCCTCTGTGATACCAATGAACTAGTTTCGTTCAACATAAATGTTACCTTTTGTATTTATTGTAATAATACTTTATTTTAATATTTAATGTTATCGACACATGGGGGAAGTTGGATTCCATGAATCAAAGAAAACTAAAAGCCCAAACCAGATATTTTGAAACTGCTCATTGTTGCCATCTGTTTAATCATTTTATTATTATTAATCACCCAAGGAGCTACTGTTTTAGGTGGATCACTTTTCAATTTTTTTATCATTTGCTTCATTTTAATTACATGTAGCTGATATAATATTCAATCTAATTATTTATTGTTTGCTTTAATTTTAATTACATTCAGTTTAAATATATTCAATTTAATAATTCATCGTTTCCTTTAATTCTTATATTTTTAATTGAGTAATCTAATAGTAATTATAAAAAAAAGCACACCTTAGGTGGCTAAAGCTTCGCATGGAGCATTTTTTATATTTATTTCACATTTTCCTAATATGAATGTAAAAAAAGGGATTTTGTAAAAATTAATTGAAGCCATGTAATGAAATATATATACATTAGTACCTCCCAATAAAGGACATCCAACCGACCAGACATATTATCCCTTAAACAGAAGTGTCCCTTAATAATAGGTAAATACATATACTATTCAAAGGGGTCGCGACCAACAGAATTGTCCATTAAATAGAAGTATCCCTTACTGGCAGGAATCCCTTGCAAGAGGTACTAATGCATATACTCACTCAATTGACCATGAGAATGAATATATGTATAATCTAATACAAAATCACCCAAAATGAATAAGTTCATTGGGTCTGTTTCAAAGATGATGTTATTAATTAAAAATATTTAAAACAGTAACAAATTGGAAATCCAACAACATTGGCAAAACATATTTAGTGTTACTCATTTGCAGGCAACTTTTTTCGTCTCTTCGTGCAAACTTCTCCCAGTCTCGCAAAATTAGGTAATTTGTATTCTTTTGTTTTACTATCAATAAAGCACGTTTTAGTTTTATGCAATCTTAAAATTATAATGTTTTATTAAAAGTGAAATAAAAGAATTGCAAATGATTGCACAAACAAACTTTCAGAATCATGTGGGAATAAGAAGGGGGAGAAATCGACAACTAAGTAAGACTAACAACGAGCCTTTTTAGACGTTCGGGTTAATGATTCTTTTCAAACTTGTCGCATTAATGGGGGCCATAGGTTCATTTAAAAAAAAATTCTAAATGGAATGAAGTAACTTGACAACCCTTCTTGAAAATGATATATTTTGCATTTTCACATAATTTTTCTTAAAACTCAATATTTTTTCGAGAAACTGTAGGGTATAAACTCTATATTTTCACGCTTTTCAACGTACTTATATATATCTTAATGTTTAAGATACCGGACTATACCTCGAATGACCTTAGGCTTTGCTCCGAAGCAACTCTTTTCAGTATTTAATTTGAAAAAATTAGTAAATTTTTTTAGACTCTTACAAATTCACGCAAAAAATTAGTGACCGCGGTAGCCTAGTGGTCAAGGTTGAGGACTCGAGGCCGGCGGTTTATGTCGAGTCGTGAGCCTTGTTGCACTAAAGACCCACCATGTATTCGGGACTAATGCACGTTAAATCTGTCGGGGCTCAAAGTCCTGCAGTAGGCGTGGAAGTTAGGAGAGGGAGGTGCCTGTTTTAAGTGTCGTCCTCGTCACTTGACCGATGATCAAAATTACGAGGTCCGTCGCCAATATAGCTCTCGTGTTGCTTCTCAGTGAGACGTTAACAAAACCAATCAACCACGCAAAAAATTAAGCATCTTTTTATAACTCAAGTTTCTTATAATCAGGAATTTAATAATTTTCTTGAAACAGGACCAATTATTCCTAATTGTAACGTAATTATGAAACCGTCATTTTTATCTCTTCCAGCTATTTCTTAATTTTGTTACCTTCATGGCTTGTTTTTCATTGGACTAAGCAATTTTGATAGAGAAAATTGCTATCATTTTATATTTCTTTCTATTCTACATAAAAAGTTTGCATAACAAAGACAGTGCCGGTATAATAACCTAACATTAGAAACATAATCGTAGCGGATTGACAAAAGGAAATCAGAAGAACAAGAATATGTAAAGTATATTATTTTTAATTTTAATTAAAAAAATTTATATGAAATCATGACATTTGAAAAGTAGAACGAGTAAAAAGATAGCAATGCATACTGCGGCCCGTTCGAATTTTATTTGCTACAAAATGACACGCCCGATTCTTATCGATCATGAAATTTCTTATTGATGAATTAGAAAAATAACAAACTACTGAATTTTTCAACTCTCTCTTTGTAGTTCCATTTACCAAAATTCTGGATTGCTATTTCGCCGCTCTAAATCTTTCAAACTCCTTTATATTTAAACCATTGGAACTTTAATTTAAATTAATTACGTTTTCACCTTTCGTTTTGTATTCATTAAGCCGTTTGCAACCATATGGAATTTTTTATTAGCAGTTTTTTACTGATTTGCTGCACAAGTTTTCGTATCGAAAATACATTTGCGGAAAAGGAATTCGTTATATAAAAAAATTTCAGTCTCTTAAAATAATTATGTGAATTTTTTTCTCCGCGAAATTTAAATATAATGCTTTTTTTTATTTAATAGTACTCGCAATTAATTATTGACTTATTTATCGAAATTATGTAAAATTTTAACGTTCGAAATCAATTTCTGTAACTACTATTTTAGAAAGTATAAAAATCTTCCAAATTTTGATACCTTTTCCTATTTCGCAAAGGAAAACGAATTTCATAATTCATCTTATAATTACATAAAGCAAAGCTTCGATCCACCGAAACATCGGTTCACCGAATGCGTTTCAGTCGGCAAATTTAGATTTGGGCTGCATGAAAAAGTTCAATCACAGAAGCTGATATCGGTTTCCCCTAACCAGTCTATGAGGCTAACTTCGCGTCGTTGCGAGCGGAGTCTTCTCTTGTGATAACCGTGCTGTAGTTGTTTTGCCGTTCGCAACGGCAACTAAACGCAAACGCTTTGTTCTCATTGTTTCTGATACACTTAAGAATGTTGCCATTGAGGGAGTTTTTCATTGCCATTAAGTGGTAAGAAGAATGTGATACTGTTAAGTGCTATCTTCAAAATATTTGCCAGATTTATTTGGGAAAAAAAACCCGAATCTCAGCTGTGAAGCAAAAGAAAACTTTGGACTCGTTTTTTTTATACAGTAAAACTAATTTAGAAGATATTTTGAACTTGTCAAACCAGATTATGCAGCTCTCTGTGATTGTTCATTAACGTCGCATTGAGAACAACACGAGGGCTATTGGCGAAGGACCTTGTAATTTTCAGCCTCGTTCAAGTGACGAGGATGACACCGTCGACTCTGAATTATTTGTAAGATGTTTGTTATAACACACTCTGTTTGTTTTATATACACTTTGTATTTAACAACACTTTATTTCATATTGCTCCTATGACAATGTAACAATTTTCTTTCCATAAATGTTAGAACATCCGAAAAATCAATTATCTGAAATCTCCCAGTCCCCAACTGTTTCGGATAGTCGATCCTGTACTGTACTGCCCGTACATAATGTACGAAGCCTTTGCCAATTATTTTTTTAATCACATACGTTCAGACTAGAGACCCTCCTCTCTTGCGGCCGCGAAAAGTCAAGACGTGCGTCGTTTTGTACAACACACAAGAATAACATTTTCAGTTCGAAATGTAATTTTTTTGGTAATAAACAGTACTTTTTATTGGCTTAACTATTTTTAACCCTTTGTATTTTTTAAAAAAATGCAATAAAACAGTCATATCATTTTCCATTATTAGTCCGGGTGATATGCTAGACTAACAAATCGAACGTCATTTTTCGAGATATCAACACGTTGCCAGATATTTAACAAATGGAAATGAGGGTTTCATACATATTCTCTATGATATTCATAGAGAATATTTAGACATATATATAAAAAAAAATCTCTCTCACTCATTATTTCCCTTGATAAGTTTGTCAACTGAAGACAGTCCCAATAATAGTTTTTGCCATAGGTGCAGCTTTTATTAAATAATAAAGCTTGAGTAACTTGCTCTTTGTTCATTTAAATAGAAGCATACTTCAGTAGAGACGATTGATTGATTGTTAGAAGTTAACTTAGAAGCAACACGAGGGCAACTGGCGATGGACTAAGTCGTATTGAACACTGGATTATAGTCGACACATGAACTGACACTTACCTCTTCGAAACTCCACCCCACGCCAACGGATTATTGACAGATTTAACGTGCATCAGCCCCGACACACACGGTTACTTAGAGACAAATGATAATAAGTTTTTAGTAGATAATTGTTATAGGTAAATGTGTGTGTGCTTTTTTTTTTAAAAAAAAATATGAATACAAATTATATGTTCCATTATATATTTTTCAGTTTGACATGTTCGATTTATACAATAATAGCGACTTCGTAATTATTTTAATTGTCACAAATTTCGTTTAAATTTTCACTAAGACTGCTATAACACGTAAGAAACAACTTTTTTCGTCACTAAAATAATTTTTATTTAAGTTTGATTGAATATTTAAATTTAATTACAAGTAAGAGATGAGTTTATAATTCTTCTCGCTAAACCTGTTTTTCCATTGAATATATTTAATTTTTAAAATTGCTGACGAAGTTGCGCTGATTTTTTTGTATGTATCCTTCTTGTTCCGTTATTTATTGACTAAACAGGAAAAATGACATGTAGATACCTTTCTTTTTAATAAATACTTTTTTTTGACAAAAGTGAATACGATACTCGAATACAAGGATATTTAATTCATTACATGTCAATTACCATTTGGCAATAAATAATTATCAACAATGGTCGATTTCTATGCCATGACAATAGTAAATTAATTTTTTTATTCTAACTATATCATTAATGACAAAGAGATAAAATTGAGTGAAAAAAAAATATATAGCTCGCATTTTAATCAAAAAATACTAATTCATATTATGTGCAGTTAGAATTTTAATAATTATTATATCAAAATCACATTGTATAAATTCACACAAATAAACACAATTATAAATAAAATTTCTTTAAAATTAATAGGTTTAAAAACAGATAAATATTAATATATGTGCAAATAAATAAATAATTGCTTTGGTATTTCATATAAATCTTTGGAGATTGATTTTATTAACGGCGCACTTAGGAAAAAAAACGCTGTCTATTGGCAGCGAACCTCGTTATCTTAAATGACGGTCATGTGACGAGGACGATATCCGAGCTGACACATCCTACCAATGGAAGGACTTGAAGCCTCGACAGATTTTAAGACATTCGAGAGACAGCGAGTCTTTAGTGGCCTCAGGACTCGAACCCATAACTCGATGGAAAGAACGCCGGCCGTGATATTTTGTTACTGTTATTAACATCGAATTGAGAATCAACACGAGAGCTATTAGCGACGGATCTCGTAATTTTGATCCTCGGTCAAGTGAAGAGGACGCATGCGCAAGCACCTCCCTCTCTAAACTTCACACTACACAAAAGGGCGGATTTGGAACCTCATCCAGATTTAACGTGCATCAGTCCTTCAACACGGCAGGTGATGTCAGAAGCGATATCGTGACCATGACCACTCAAGCGATCCATAAAATTTTGGAGGAAAAAATTTCAAAAACAACTGTCCGAAGAAAGAAAAAAAAAAGGTGGGGAGGGAGCCCCTATATTCATTTTTAAAGGACCTTTAGTGCAGATCCCAGCCTCTTTAAATAAAAAATAGCTTTGTGATTTGTAAACTTTCTTCTGTTACAATGCAAATTTTATAGGCAAATTTACTAATCATTTTGAATATAGTTATGTATATATGCATTCATACTGATATATATTATAAATCAATAATGGACGATGATCTAAATATTAATATAAGTAGATATTATTGGGCGAATAAGAGCCTTTCAGGTAACAGCACATCTTCGAAGTAAATTTTTTGAATAAACCTAAATATTGTCTATAAATGCATATTTTAAGACCTTGCGGGGCCTTAAAATTAGAAGAAAAAAAAAACCAAAGGAAAGTTTTGTTGGTGTACATTTTTACTATCGAAAGGGCATTTTATACAAATATAAGCACAAATCGAGACTCTCCGCAAAACAAGGTTACTCAAAAGAAAAAATAAATATATATTGACATTTTGTAAACTGAATAATACAGAATATAACTTTATCTAGAGAATAGACTATTACTTTGATAACATAGCCCTTACGTACGAATTCTGAAAACTCAAATTATCTTTAAAAGTCATTTTCACTTTATTGCAATATAAAAAAAATCTTCTACTCAGTATAAAATTTAAAGAATAGTCTATTCTACGTATATCTTCCGGTCAGAGAAATTCATGATCAAGTAACATTAAAACAGCAGTAACTCAGTTTCGAAATAAGACAGAAACAAAATTCACAGAGAGACTTTTAAAGATAAAAAGATTGAATTTTAATATAAATAGAGTGAATGTAAAGTTTATTGGCGCAAGAGCCAGATATGGCTATGCTGCGCCAAACAAGATTAAACTGTGGTCTAGACGTGAAGTTGAAAAAAAGATAAGTGATTGACAAGAAGGAGGGTCGAAAATAGAGAAGGATCGCTAGGGTATCCCGGGAGTGCGTCACCCGTGTTTACCAAAGACAGTAAATTGCATGGAGTATATGAAAATGAGTAATATACCACACACAAAAAAAAATTGATTTTCCCCTTTAAAGATAAGCCGCACAGTTTCGGCACCCAACAAGCATTTTTGATTTACTTTTCTCCGAACAACGTTATGTTGTGTTAACAGTAAAAAAAAAAGGATCATGAGTTGGATATACGTAGCAATGTACATAAAGCTATATTTCGTTAACCATTTTTGTAATTTTAAATGTTACGTCTATTTTTTTTTTTAAATGGAATTGAAATAATAAAAAAGCACCGGAATTTTAATTGAAATGTCCTCAAAGATACTTTAGGATTGTCGTGATGTCCGTTTAAAGTTTTCAAGGCGCAGCTTCAGTTCTTCGAATTTGCAGCAAAGATAGATTCTTCAACGGAGCAAAAAATAAAATTATCTTAGCATTCTGATATTTAAACGGAATACAATAACCCATTTCTCGAACGATAATAGTTGAATTACACTGAACGCAGAGTAATTAAACACATCAAACCATTATCAAATTTAGCGTGTTCTTTTGCGTTTATATAACCGTCATAAAATAGAGATTTCAGATAAATCAAACATACTTAATATAATATCCTCGCACAATTTTTTTTCCCAGTAAAATTAGGTAATAAGGAACCAAATATAGTTAATTCTTGATCGAAAAATTCTGTGAATTATTATTATTAATTTTCTAAGATAAAATAAAAGGATATTCTAAAGTTACAGAAAAAATTTTAATGCGCGTTTGTAAAGCATTTTGCAAAGTTTTTTTAAACAAATTTTGGAAGCTCATAATACCTTGAGTAGGCGGCTGTTTGTAGTGTGTTTTTTTTTTTTTTTTTGCCAGGTTCTAGGGCATTTTTGTGGGTCTGAGCCTGTTCGAATCTTGCCGATTTCTGATCTGGAATTGAATTACGGCTTCGCATCTGACTGTTGATATAAATAAGACTCCAAGCCAGAATTAACCTTTTGCCTCATCTCCAATATGTCTTTTTCACTTTCATTTAAACGTATCAATTTACTAATTTTATTCAACAATCAGACATTAATTTTTAAAAATTGAGCATTCTTTTAATTGCACTGGGAATTATCAAGTTGAACTTTCAGATCGGAGTTTAAAGCTCAGAAGGCCTAGGCACTCTAATAAAATCTCCACTACGTACCAAGCCAGGAAATTATGCAGAAAACTACTAGAGCTCTAGACTATACTCGACAAAGAGAAATAACTTCGGATCCATTCAACCAGAATATCCGAGCCAATTGGTCTAACAAACAGAAAGTGAGTGGCTTTCATTTGGTCAATGTTCAGTTGATCAATGCCCCTTCAATGCGTAATATATATTGTTTATACCAATGTGAATAGAAATGTTAGACGAAAAGATGATGAGAACTGCATTCCTTTTAACTCCCCCAAATTTAATGACAAAAAGAAATAAATTTGCTACTATAAACACTGATCAATTAGACACTCACCTCGAAATGTTAAATGAATATATATATATATATATATATATATATTGAAGATAATGAAATCTCAGCTCAAAAAACTAACGTTGCTAAAATGAACGAAATTAATTCAATTAATATTAAAAATATTTACTAGTTTTAACTCATTTAACTCGAAATTATTATATATCCTGAAATTGATTTTAAATTGTAAAGTAAATGAATATACTAAAATCTTTATTAACCTCCCCCCTCTCAGACAGAAGCTTTATTCCCCATATATCAGAAACTGAACAATCTAAATAAGAAAGTGCAATGAAAATTGTGATCAAGGGTCTCTCTCAAGATAATCCAAAATCTATAATACTAGAGTTTCACAGCAATCTGGAGTTAAGATTCACAAATAGAGCCAGAAGCCCAATTTTCTCGCCAAATGTTTTTCAAAACGACAATTTTTAATGTAATTGCTACATGTCAATTTAAGGTTAGGCTTATAAAGAAATGTAACTTAATTTTATATAACTTCAAATAAAAATACATATGCTTTAAAACGACTGAAAAATACATTAAAGTCTTTTAAGAGTGTACAGTAAATAAGTATCATCTATAAGCATACTAATCACAATAACTACCGATCTAACTCTCATCACAAAGACATTTCTGTAGATAAAACTAAAAAAACACAGTTTCTGAACTTCCCAAACATTTAAAGGTCACACAAAGGAAAATATTAATACAAATTTTAAATCAAACATATAAATATTAATTAATAACTATAACAAAATTTTTAAAAAAAGATAACACTAGAAAATATAAACATGATAATGTTATCTTATGATGTATATTCAACATAAGCACTGAGCCACTTCATGTAAGTGCTCAGTGATTTTTAAATTTGATGTAAAAGGCCAATTTTTCTTAAAAATGCAAATCAGTTAGGTGGTTTTTTTTATAGACTGAAAACATATTATTCCAGATATCTGCTGGAAATTTCTTAAAAAACAAATTATGTATTGTTATCAATTCAGAATCAAGCATTCGCCTTCACTTTCACAACAAAGAGAATTAAAATCAACTCAAGTCATTTTTTTAAAAGAATGATTTTAACTGTAACTTAAAATTTTTGACACATGATAGAGCAAGGATATCTCACTAAGATTATTATTTTACATTGCGGTTTAAATAATCTTTTTGCACAAAGCACCGTTGAAAATTATTTTGAAGAGAGAGTAGTATTTAAGATTCCCTTGAAATAATTGCATCACTTGAAATTATAATAATTTAGCTTTTTTCATTCCAACCCGGTGACTCATATAGAACACCAACTCCAGCACTATATTATAGTTACAACTGTGCATATTTTATGCTTTGTAATTTGTCAGAATAATATTTTTGGAAACAATCTCTCAAATGTATGTGGTTTCCCTATCACAAAATTCACTTATTTTCCTGACTCCGAAAATGAAATTGCAGCTGTAAACTTATGCAACAGTTTACACAAAAAGACTCAAGTGAAACACGCGTGTCGTCGTTGAAGTTCAATTATTTATATTGTAAATGTCACTTTATCGGCGTGAAAAGGGTTAAAAAATACTCAGTATATACTATACTAATTCATATATTCTTCAAAATTTCGCGCCCTCAATAATAATTCATTAAGAAGCCTCGCACCAGAACTGCCATTAAGTTAATGCTTATATTAATGTAAAACATATTGCTGATTACATATATATATATATACTGGCTTACATAAGTAAAAGTACTAGTCTTTGTGTGTAATTTGAAAACAAATAAACATAAAAATTGGGGGGGAAAAGTTACTTATCAACTTTCCATTCTATCATTAAGTTTTGAAATCCAGAGTTTGAATTACCTCAAATTAATGTTTCGAGCAAGATCATTGTAAGATCTATATTTTACCTCCTACTATAAAGAGGCATATGGCCAGCGCACTAATAATAATAATTAAAAAAAAAAAAGGATTTGCATGAATTAAAAGAAAGTTAAGATAAAACATTCCATCACCTCAAAAAATATTTAATGATGTTGAACAGAAAATTCATGAAAAATATCACTTTTGTAAATAATTTTTGTTTATTAAAATCGCACTTAGAAGCAACACGAGAGCCAATGACGACGGGCCTCGTAATTTTGAACCTCAATCAAGTGACGAGGACGACATACGAGATGTCGCCTCCCTCACCAAGCTGCCACAGCACGCCAACGTAAGGACTTAGAAGCTTCGACATTTATAATAAATTAAATAAGAAGGGGATAAAATACAAACATATTCAACATTTTACAACCTTTTGTTTTGTTCTGGACATAGAACTGTATATTAACCTAGATCAAACCAATATCTGTGCGACTGCTATGTGATGGGAGGAACACATTCCAATAATAAACATGTAATAGTTTATTAATATTACCATACAAAAACTCAAGTTTCTCGAATGCATTATTTTATGAGTGTTACTGTGTATTATTTCTAAAACAAATACTTACGACATTACCATTCCACATGTTTGGATTCATATACACAGAGATATGGGGATTCTTCAATGGCAGACAATATATTTCAATAACAGAATGAAGAAACTTAACTATTTTTAATAGTTTCAGCTGTGCGGAAAAAATAAACAAATTTATAACAAATGTTAATTTCTACACCTGATGCATCCTTACAGCATTTTAAAACGAGTTAATTTAAAATTTTCAAACGGCCTAAATAATGTTCAACACTAAGAAAAATACAACCACCATATAAATTTTATTATAAGACAAATGTTTATTTGAAATCTTTTGGTAATATATACAAGAAATAAATAATTAAAAACATGCTTTTAATTAAATATCACGCATAAAAGTACATTTTTAATAGACAAAATATTTATCACGTTAAATAAATATTAAGATTTACAAATAAAATTTAAAAAAAATTTAAAATGCTTTACATAGTACAATACTCCAAAACATATTGATTTTTATAATAAATAAATTTCATTTAAAATAATATAGTAAAATAATTGCGCGAAACGTTCAGATAAGTTACATATAATTTCATTTAAATACAACAAATCTTCAGATAAAATCTGTTATAAAACAAAAATGATTATTTAGAACATTGAAGTTGCTTTCAATAAAAAATTCAAAGCAATCGATTTTAAATATTTTGCTTAAGTTTGAAAAAAATTCTTTTGATATGAATTTAATTTGCAGTTATATAATATGATTCACTTATTATCAGAAAATTATCTGAATGCAGCATACTTGTAATGTGTTCATAAAAGAATACTAGATTTTGAAACAATCTGACTCAAAGAATTATCACACACATAACAAAAGTAAAAATACATTCTATACAAGTTTTTAAAATAGGGGTTCATTCTACATTTAAAAAAATGAGGGGAAAAAAAGCCTAACACCATAAAAACGATATTAAATTATTTAACACTGAATACCCAGTTATATTAGAATAAATATAATTGTTGCCATAGAACAGATTTTCAAACTGTGATACGTGAGTAGGCATGGGGAGGGGAGATTGATGAATATTTAAAAACATTTTCATTCCACAAAATTATTTCTAAAAATATTGTTCCAAAACTCGCAGGAAAATTCAAACAGCACTCGCAGTAAGCCCAAAGATTCAAAAATGTGAAAACGGTAAATGTGTAATATCCAGCTTTCGAATAATACAATAGCAGTTGCAAGGAATTATGATAGTAGCACGGCTTATTTATATTTTCATACACAGTAAATGATTTCTAGCATATATATATATATATAAAAGATTGATCAATTAACAGCGATCACACAAAAAGTAATCTCGCCACATTCCAAAAGTTTTAACTTCCGATATAAGTTTTCAGTACAAAACAACAGATAGAAAGAAAAAAAATCGGAAAATACTTTATAAAGTCATTTCAGTCACAAAAATTTGGAGTATATTCAATTTTTAATCATGCTGAAAGAACATGGGGGACACTGAGAAAGAAAAAAAATTGAAAAGCAAAGCTACATTAGGTAAAGACATTTTTTGATACTTATTTGAACTCAAAAATGATGTACATATTTGGGTAAATCAGATCCTTACTACTACTTGTTCGGCTGGGGAAATGATAGAACAAAATTTTAATGCATTAAAAAAAAAAGCTACTATTTTTGAGGAAATTACAAAAAGTATAAGAATTAATTTTAATTTGTCTAGTTTTGAGGTACATTTTTATTCAGAAATAATTTATTCTTTAATATACCAGGGTTTTTTAAAGTATTTTTTTTTAATGTAAGCTTAGTATTTTTCTGAAGGAATTGATTTTGTTTATAATCATTAGCTTTTTTTTTAAAAAAAAATTCGAATATATTGTTAGGTGAAGTTTTCAAGTACTATCCAAAAATGTAATTCATAGAAGGTTCAAATAATAAATAATGGGGGGTGGGGAAAATGATTTTAAGTTGTTACCATTATACTACGCTTTCTAAAATAGGTTAAAAAAAACCTCCAATAATCTCAAAATTTTATTATTCAAAATAATAATAATTGCAAACGGTACATTGTGGATACGAGATTCTTAGAATGGAAGAATAAATATTAATAAAACAATTTAAAGCAAAATTACAATTAAAAAATACTTAAAACATAGATCTGAATTAACGGTGTTTGCTTTCATAAAAGCAAGACTTTACATGACAAATTAGTTTTATCTTTGCATCATTTAAGATTTAAAAAAAAAAATTGGCTGCTACAAACATATACATTATATTTAATGTTGATTAAGTCATATGTATTCAAACAAACAATTTCGTTATTTATTCCTATCTAAACAAAATTACCTTTAGATACCTAAAGAATACTTTAAAACAATTATCATATAAAAGAAAATGAAAAGTGCTAATAAAATACACCATATTTGAGATTTGACGGTAAACTTTTGATCACAAAATGGGGTAAATAATATAAATTTACCATAGACAGAACTTTTAATAAAGAAACTATTAACTGTCCTTAGTAAGTGCAAAAAAAGCAAATAATCAAAATTTTCATTTTTTTCTTGGTTTTTATGTTTTGCATCTCTACTACAGCCTTATGAAAAAAAATTTTACAGACAAAATACTTTCGTTTCCTCCCATTACTTTGCATACAATCATCAAGAGCATGAAAAAGACATTAATTTTCAACATTCTCGTCACGACTGAAAAAAAAATTCATACATTCTTAATAACTCAAAGAGAACTAAATCATATTTCATGCTACTGAAATAATAAATTAACACAGCAAATTAAATTTTTAAAAAAGAAAATTTTCATTTCATTAAAAAAAATCATAATTTTTTTTTGAAGAATTAAATAGAAAATATTCAAAATAACATTCGTTTTAAATACCAAGCGAATCCTATCATTAGCTGGAGAAAGATTATGAGGAGGGGATATATTTGATTACTTCATGAAAAAGTTAATCTGTACAGCATGTTTTCCCCCTTTCTGCCAAACCAATTTCAACTAAATAGTTTAATATTTTTTATTTTACTTTAATATATGCTGTATTTTTTTTTTAAAAAAAAATAATTGTTATTAGCTCTAAAATATATGATTCTTCATAGTATTCTTTTCATTTTCAAACACCACAGAATTTAAAACTAGTGTACGACTGCTTAATACTCAAACATTTCCCATCTAAATTTTAAATGAATTTAAACTATTTGGAGTAATATCAAATTAAAAAATGGATTTAAGAATGTTCCAAGTCAAACAGAACAGAAATACCTAAATATTTAGATATGTATTACGTCTTTTTTTCATGAATACATCTAATAATTTGAATACTTTGTGTGTGTGTGAATATATATATATATACATACATAATAATTGTGTATTATATTTTATATTGTCAAAAGTTTGAGACCATCACTTAACATTAAGACCCTCTTTTTTTAAACCCACACAACTCAATAACTTTCGAGCACAATTTTACGAAATTTGATATTTAAACCAATTTTATTATTTATATGGGAAAACAAGGTTATCCTCAATAAGATTTTTTTTTTTTATATAAGAATCCCATTACATTAATTCATCTTTTAAAACCATACTTTTATTCCCTTTGAAATAACAACAGTGACATTAATTTTGTTTAGTCACAATAAAAATCGCAAATACTATTCAAATTTTTAATATTGGTACATGCACACACATTTCTGATAAGTTGACAAACTGACTGATTTGTTTTTTTTCCTTGAATTTCAATTGCATGATTTCCAGTTTTAGTTGAGATTTTTATTAAAATTATCCTTTATTTATTCACAGATTTTCTAGATATACTCAAAACATCTTAAAGCTTTTACTATCACTCTAAATATATATAAATTAACTTCCCTAATTGACTACTACTTTTGCCATTTGAGGAGTTATAATGAAATGATGTTTATTAAGTTAGGAGATTTAAAAGAATTATGCACATTTCAAAGGATATTCATCAGTAATCCCTTAATCTAGTTTCTTCAGACTATAACAATTCGAGGTATGTCATGTCATAACTTTTTAAACAAAAAAAATGCAACATTCAACTTTAGTTTATATTATTAATATAACTATGTCTCTGATTTACAAAGGCTTACACACACAAATTATAAACATAAAATAAAATAGAAAAACTATTGTTTTTGCTCTTGTTTTATATAACACATGCATTATGATTATTAGTGTACGCCAGAAATTACAAAAAAAAAAAAAAATTCAAATCTGTTAGTTAGCAGTTGCTAAACAACTAATATAAAGAACCAAAACAGAAAAAATATTCCGGGAAGGTAATTGTTATTAGAATGGTCATTAGTTAATTCAGAAATAGTATAATTTAAAAAATGAGAAAAATACCATCAGTATAAAGTAAATCCTTCTTGGAGAATGAACCTTGTCACATTACAAATATCAAAAATATGAATGAATTCACAATATAAATCAGCTGATATTTTTGTAATTGCTATTGAATGAGGAAACATTTGTATACACAAGCATCTTATTATCAACTTTACATGACATATGAATGAATAACCAATAATTCTCTCAATACAATATATACAAGTAGAAATAAATTTTAGAAATCCAATAAACTACTCCTGATTATTTATTTGGCTTATTTATACATAACATGAAATAAGAACAACTTTCAAAAATGACTACGATAATTTTGAATATCCAAGAACATTAAAGGTGATAAATTTTAACAATCTTCTCTAAATAACAAATGAAAAAAAAAAATTCTTTTGAATTTGCAGCAGATTTTTACAAAATATAATAAATGTGGTGAAGTAAAAATCAAAAAATAATGAGTAAAGAAAGAAAAAAAAATTAATTATAAAACTATTTCTATTATATTTTAAACACACTTGAACATTATCTTTTTCTTCTAACACCATCAAAATGGGATTTAACATGAAGTTTTAATGCAATTACAGTTTTATAAATTTGTTCACAAATATAACAAACATAACCGTCAGTTCTTTTTCCAGCACATGTATGATAATAAAGTTCTGAATTACTAGAAAACTCACTATTGCACTGCATACAAATATAACTAAAGGGAATTATTTCCTTCTTAATATCAGATTTTTTTTCATTTTTTACTTTCCGAGAGCCTTTAGAGATATATTTCCTTTTCATTTTGTTACAATGAGAATGTAAAACTGTCTTTTTTTTAACATCAGTAACACTCTTCTGAAATTTTGAAGATATATCTGAAATGTCCATTTTTCTTGAACCACAAGGTAAGGACTTGGAATCTTTGCAATGCTGGAGGGTATTAAGAATTTTTATACTTTGCGCAACAAGTTTATGTTTTTTTAATAGTTTAGGTTTCAGTTTTATATTGGCTTTAACACATTTCTTAATATTTTTTAAATCTGTATGTTTATTGTAAGCATTCAAAGAGTCATGAATGTCAGATGCAAAGTTAACTGCATTTTTTGATACATTTAAACACAATTTATTATGATTTGCATTATAATTTGTCTTTTCTTTCAAAGTCAAGTAAGATTCTTTGTTTGTTTCATTTGGAACAGATAAATAAATTATTTTGCTCAGCTTAACTTTTGTTTCAGTGTCATTAACATAATCTTCAGGTTTACTCTCTTTAGGGTTTATAAAATCTTCTCTGAAATCTAGTTGGGTATTACTGAGATTATGCTTATAATTGCACTCATCTAAATTTAATCGTCTAAGAACAACATGGCAACATTTTAAAAATGAACAGTTTTTAAAGTTATTGAAACAATGCTTAGGTAAGATATTAGTTAAATTGTGTGCGTGTTCATTTTCTTTAAAAGGCTTGGAGGATAATTTTACACTGAGTTTACTGTTCAAATCAATACATTTTTTTGTTTCATCAACCTTTTTATTTTTTATCTCATGTTTTTCTCTTACATTCATTGCCAGTTCTGAATTCTGATTATAAGATAACCTCTTGTTTGTTTCTGTCACATTACTTAAATTCAACCTTTCAGGGATATCAGAACAGTTTTGTTTATTTATTAAGCCTGATATTTTTTCATTTACACATATTTTTCTGCTTTTTCTTTTTAATACTTCAGTTTTACTGTTCCTTCCGGAAAATCTTAAGCCTCCTGTTCCGTTAAGTTCATCTAAAGAAAGTTTATAAATGAGAATACTACAAGGTTTCAGTATAGGATAATTTCCAGATACTTTGAACCCTGTTCCTTTCTTTTCTGAAGTTAAATTAATAATTGGAATGTCTTCATGCTTGAATAGAGGTTCCTCAGAATTCAAGAGTGCAAACTGCTCTCCGAACAAATCAGCTGAAGTTTTGAATTTCCCCCTCTTCTTTTGTAAATTACGACATTTTTTACAATGAATCTTTAAAATTTTCATTATCTCCTTTGGCTGTCTAGATTGACTGCTTCGAGGTATTCCAGTACAATACGGAATACATTCATGTTTTCTAATTTGTTCTCTATTTTTTTTTCTCTCGAAAAAATAATCATCAATTGTTTTACTCAATTCTTCTGCTATTTCATTTACCAATGTATTTTTCTTTCTTTCCAAAGAAAAAGAACAATTTATAAAATTTGTAGAAGGTTCTATTTCACCACTTTTGATGGCCTTATATACATCAAATGTCTTGCTATTATTTTCTTCATTTTGGATTAAATGAGAAGAGTTAACAGTAGAAGTACATCCTACTGCTTGAAGATTTAAACGAGACAGAACAACACAACATGGTTTTATATTTTTAACATTTTCTATACTATTACATTCTTCACTGTTGATATTTTTCATAGGTACATCTGTTTTGTTATTACATGAAATAATTTGACTACATTTCGGATTTTTTTCCTCCCTAAATTTTGTGAAAAGTTTTTTTGATGTGTTTTCAAAGATTGTAATATTCTTCCTATCTGAAATACTTTTAACTTTCCTATTATTCCTGTTTGTATATTTTGAAACATTATCCAAATATTTTGAGCTCATAAATGAATTAAATGATTGCTTACTGTTGCCACCAGTATTTTCCATACAATTTGAAGATGTGTTTGCATCAGAATAAAATGATATATTTTTATTTCTTTCATCTTCAAGTGACCAATTTAGACTTGAACTTGCTTTATTTTCCATAGTACGATTAATTTCATTCACAGAATTCTGATTTAAAATGTTTTTATTTTTATCTTTGTTTACTTGAGCTTTATTCAAATTTTTTGAATAATTTTCTTCTACTGAACGATTATTTTCTTCTCTAATTTCTGTATTTTCCTTATTTAAACAGTCCACACAAAATTTTTCACATCTTGAAGTATGAGAAAATTCTAAATCAACATTAGTAAAGGAGTTCAAATATGGATTATGAAAATCTTTATGAGTTTTTGTACCTTGATTTTGTTGAATATACATTACACTATCTGATTTTTTAAAATTATTGGTAGAATAGATGCTACGGCATAATTTATTATTCAATAACTCTTTTTCCTTGCTGTTATGAAATATGTCAGAAGTTTCACAAACAGATCTATGTAAACAATTCTTTGTTTCAATAAAATCAGTTACATTAGATCTTGAGTCATTTAAATCAACAACTTTAGTGGCACATCTCAAAGTTTTATCTTTATTTTCACTTATCAACTGTGATGTTACCATACTGGGTTGATGCTCCTGAAAATCATCGATATTATTATTTAATAATATTTCCTTGTTATGATCCCATAAATTCAGTCTTTTAAGAGCCACACTACATGGTTTAATAAACAAACCGATAATTTTTGTATTTTCATTTTGAACATCTGTTTTATTAAATTCTTTATCCAAAAACTCATTTTCATTGTGTTCAGAATTACAATCTTTTTTAAAAATGCTCATACTTATATTCTATTTGCATTTTACTTGGCATTCATAATTCCTCTTTAATATCTTACATTAACAGAAAAAATACCTTATAAATAAAGTACAATTTTTCAGTCTAAAAAGCTTTTTACACAGTAATGCTTATGAAATTCTCTCCAATTCAACACTTTTTTTTATAAATAAATGCATACTTGTTACATTTAATAGATAATCACAAGATAAACTTCCTAGTAACACAGCTTTCTTCACAAAGAATGCATTAAAATTTTAACTGTTTATTTTATTTGAATACTTTGAAACATATCAAACACATAAATATTTTTAGCTTTTTTTTTTCTACACCACAACTGAATTTCTGCTGGTACTATTCACACGTAATAATATACCTCACACTACTATCTATATTGATACAGCTATAATCAGATGAATAATGAAAAGAGATTCAAAATCTTCAAATAATAATATCTTCTTATACATATTTTTCTTCTGTTTTCCAAATACAAAATCCCCTGATAAAAAAAAAATAAAACCATATCAATAAAATAATTACAGGTTTGATGTTTAGAGTTTAAAACATAAGATATAAATAATCATATAAAAAAGATACAGAAACATAATACACAGGATAGAAACCAAAAATTCATGCAACAAACATTATTTTAACAAATATTTAGAAATTAATAAATATGTATTTCAATAAGGCTATTTAAAATAAAATGAAATAATAATAATAAATTTATATTTTTCAAATGAAAAATAATTTTTTTAATTCACACATTATACAATGGTATCTTAAATTGCAAACCACTCAACATGCAAAATTTTCAAAACAGAAATTTGTTCTGAACTCCAGTTTGATCTCTAGGTGTAAATTAATTCTAAAGACATAAGCCATTGCACCTATATTGCAAGCATAATCATTCTATTGTAGTGTATGATGTAATGCCAAAAGTGAACAAACACACATTAAAATTTGTTTAACAGCTTATAAATAATTTTTGTTATGTTCATCTTTTATTAACCATTTTTCATTAAGAGATCGGCAATAAAAAGAGAATTAGTAAAACGTAAAAAATATTACAATATTAAATTCATTAGAAGGAACTACATTAGTTAACAAGAAATATATATAAAATTACTGTATTTTTAGTCCTCAGTATCTTCAAAGACAATAAATATCATAAAATGCTCTTGTAAAGTTTTCAGATTGGTCAACATTGAACAAGTTTTTAAAATTTTCTATATCTAAGAGATAAATGAAACAATTGAAGACAATTAATCAAAAAATAAAATGCAAAACCATTAATCAGAAAAATAACATTTTCAGTAAGTTTAATGTAAAATGTTTATAACACAAATCATTTAAATTTAGAAAATAATAATAAGCAATAACTGCATACAAATCCATTTTTATTTTCAAATTTATTTGAACTGATTATAAGATAAAAAAAAAAAGGGGGGGGTAGAGGAATTGGCTTTAGACATATGAATAAAAAGAATGAAAAAGTTAAGTTTGTAACTCAAGTTACCACTGTATATAAAACATTTTGATAAATTTATACTTCAAACCAGATCAATTTTTTTCAAAGAAAACTAACAAGAATGTTACGAAGCACTCAGAAGGAAGAAGAAAAAAAAGGAAAAATCAAAATAAACTCATTAGATTAAAAGAGAGAAAGAGATTTTGAATAGTTATCTCACAATTTATTTAAATACATATATTACAATCAAGCAAAAATTAAAGTGAGAAACCACTAGCTAAGATTTACTTTTAATTCCAATTTTATTATTAATTAACTATATTACTGTCCAATATTTTATTAATTTATCAAAAATAAATTTCATGTGTAGAGAATTGTTTGATGTTAATAAAGTGATTCAGAACCTAATTCTCAACATCTTCTTAGCATCCACATTTTCCAGATTGTTTTAAAAACCAATTACAAAATTTGACTTTCATAGGAAAAATACATAATAGTAAAAGAAAATTAAGTAATTATAAATAATTATAGATTATACATAATTTGCCCAATTCACACTGCACTACTTTATATAAGCAAGAATTTCAGAATGTTATTTTTCAGCAAAAACTAATGATTTAGAAAATTTTTTATTTGTTGCTTCTCCATTTTTCTTGGTTTTCAGAAATTTCTACATTTTTACATTAAAAAAAAAAACTGATAACTTTTTCGGATTATCTTTTATAGGGGGAAAAAATGTAGTTTGCTAGAAGTAATATCTAATTCTTACTCGACCCTTCTCCCCCTTTTTTTTTACACTCATAGAATTTTAAACAATTCTGAATGTATATTTAACATAAGTTTTCTGCTAAAAGAAAAAGTCTTATGCAATTCAAATATATTTTTAATACTATAATAAACTAAACATTACATGCTGATAACTGCATTCTAAAAATCTGCTAATGCATAAGAATCTAATGAATAATTCAAATAGCATAAGTGCTAAGTTATATATGCATTGGAATATTTTACATAGAAATATTTTTTATAAAAAGAAAGATTTAATATATCAATATGTTTCAAAAAGTTTTATAAATTAAAATTAGTTTGTAATAAATACAGGGTGTCCAAAAATAACTGTACATTGAAAAATTATACTTACCATGTTTAACTGGTTCACACAGGCAGTATTGCAAAATAGTCCCTCTCTGTCATCCAGATAAGCACACTGATGATCTTTCTGAGGATATATTATACGAATTGATGCAACTTGGTTATTATTGTGGCCGGTAGCATCTAAGGTGCATTTGAATCAGAGATCACACAGAAAAAAAAATCAGACTCAGAGTACTAACATGATGACACCAGACACAAAACATCCTAGCATGATCAGCCAATTCAAAACTCTATATTACTATGCCATTATAAATCAGTGCACAGTTTTTTTTGGACACCTTATGTATGTATAATAACACACTTGCATGAAAAATTCTATTTACAATTTGGTATAGATATACATCTTTGCTATTAAAATCATCAGCCAAAATTTTTTTAAAAAATTAACAAACTTGTATTCGTTCTCGACACTATTATTGTTCAAGCAATGCAATCGAAGCAGGTCACAGAATTAAAAAAATTATATTTTTAAACAACTTAATAATAGGCAGAAAAATATTTCTTTAGGTTATATTGCCATACAGGCATAACTTGTAAGCATTAATATTATTTCAATGCTTTGTTTATTATGTTCTTTTATTAATGAATTTCAAGCTTGATTCAAATTTTGTAAAAAAAAAAATCCTTGTAAAGAAATAGATCAAATATATAAAATCCATTCTTTATGTGATGTCGAGTTATGGTGAAAGTGCTAATCTGGCTAAGCTGTGACAAACATTTGTTGAAAATACTACAAGATAACCCATTCTTCAACACATCTAATGATTAAAATTTTCACAAGAAAAATATTAAAATGATGATCCAGATTTCTATCTCAATAGATATAAAAAGAAATATTTTGTTTAATGTGACATATTGTTATGAATATAGTTAACTGCATCACAATTGTCAAAAAATATAGAAATTGAATTTTCAAACCCCTCCCCCCAAAAAAACTGTATTAATACACCCTTATATGTATTCCAGATATCTAGTTATTGTGCTTAAGTTACAAAAGAAATAACTTATATTTCTACATTGAATAAATTTATATTTAATTGAACGAACAATGCAAAACTTTCCAATGAAAACCTGTTAAGTATTTGTTGCATAAAAATATGTCTGTTAAGGAGGAGCATATGGAACTTGAGAAAATAAAATTTAATTATTATAAAACACAATAGTGGAAGAATAATAAACTACAGATGCATGAATAGTAATTAAAAAGGAAATATTGGGATTTATTTACTTATTTTTTGTCTACAATAGATAAAATTGAATATTTAAACATTTTAAAATTTAAAACTGAGTAAAATAAAGTTTGAGAACTCATAACTGTTACTTCCAACACAAATGTAAAACAGCTATGTACAGCACGAATGTCACCAGATTTAAATTGAGCAGAGTATTTGTGGGTTGTTTGCTTGTATGAATTTATGGCGCTAAATCCTTGTGTCTAACTCAAGGAGAAGGAGTACTTGTAGCATTTATGAAACAAGACATTCACAAAAACGATACAATTTGAAAGACATGTTGAGGTTAACAATGAAAGAATAAAAATAATATACCAAAAGAACTCTATTCTTTACAGAAGAAATAAAAAGGGAGTAAAAATACACACACAAACACACACACATATATATAAGTATAAATAATAATTAATACAGAACTAATTAAACTATATTTATTCATATATCTATATGCTGGCACTAGAGGAGTAAGTTGTAACCATTTTTGGAAAAATATTTAATTTTTTTAATGTATTCACAATTGTTGATTTTAGCAACTTTTTAAAGCGCAAACCTTTCATTCATTCATTATATGCACATAAAAAATTTAAAAAAATTGTTGATTTTAACACTAGAAATATTATTTCAAAACTAGTTGGCTGTTAAAACTTACCAAAGAGATTTGGGACAAGTTGCAACAATTGTGGAGCAAACAGTACTGACGAAAACAGCAATATTTAAAAAATATTATTGTTCTTTAAAAATAAATATTATTAATTAATTAATGTACAAAATACATTTTACAATTACCATGATGTTAAATGATATCAGATGGCTTAATAGTAAAATAAAAATAAAATTATTTACCCAATCGATATAAAAATCAATCTTCATCATGATTGCATTTTACACAAATTAATGATAGATAGTTTCCTCTCATGTATTTAATGTGTACCCACATTTTGCAAACTAGGCAATGTACCTATTATCCTGAATCAGAGTTGCTATAAGCATCTCCCCAAATTTAAGTAAAACTATTCCTTTACCTTTTTTTCATCCTTTTTTAAAGTTTTTCTTTAACCTTTTCTCACCCTTTCTATTCTTCCATTCCCCCTTTCTTTTCTTTTTAATTTTTTTGACAGTTTTTTTTGAAAGTTTGTTAGATAGGATAGTAAATTTTGTTTTGAGTTAGCCTCTGTTAGACTGTATCTGAGGTGAAATCTTAGGTAGGTCTAATCTTTGAGGGTGAAAAATCACTTTTGCTAACCTAATTTACATGCTTGATGGTCCTGGGATCGTTTCAGTAGATATTTCACCAGTCCACACATCTAGTTTATAGCCTCACTAATGCTTATATTCAATTCCAGCAGAGATTGTAGCAGTTCAAGATTCTCAAAACACAATAATAACTCATGTACAATTAGTATTGAACTCATTGCTCCTGTTTTCTCCAGATCAGAAGTAATCTGTGACATACGATGGTGTGAAGCTAGAATCTTGAAAAATGTCAACATTTAAAGGCCACAAACCACTAGCTTTGAACCCGGTCATAATGTTAACATTGTTTAAGAAAAATGTAATTACTGATCCCATAAAATGATTATAAAATACATCTTTACATAATAATCTATTCTCCGTCTTAGTCATTTCAGCTTTCGGATGTTATGTATGCATAACATGACCAATTATTTTTTTCTCAAAGCAGAACATCTACTGTATTTTAGATATGTTTAATTTTTAAAAAGCATATTTCTTCACAATTTTTATTTATTATTGAAAAAACAGGAATGAACATGTGAAAATAATTTATGTAATATTCTTCAGATGAACAAATTTGCTTTAATATATTTGATATTGATTTCAAATATTATTGAAATATTCTTGGCAGGATTTATTAAATTTGTTTTGATAATTAACATAGATTTAAGAGTTTTAACTTGCAATTGTGTTTTTTCGCTCATCCGCAACTTATTCAAAAGAGAAAATATCTTTTCTACGGCTACTTTAGTGTTCCTTTTTTTAAAAAAAATTATTATGGTTGTGAAAAACTTTGCCAATTTATAAAAATTTATTTCGATTAATAAGAAAATTAACTTAATACATAGACACAACAAACAGGCAAAAACATTTTTAAAAAGATCAATTAACTTACCTTATATCAAAATTTATGAAACACTTTTATATCCATTAACTAGTTGAAACGGAGCACCTGTACAGTTTCAGTACCAGTTTTGGCAGGGCACTGATTAAGCTTACATTACTGAGACCATTATAAGAATCATATTTAGTAAAAATTCTTCACATTTATTATTCAATACTTATGATATGGTACAGTAAAATGCAAAATTGGTTGAAAATGGTTTTTATTAGTTACAATATTTTATGGCACAATTGCAGAAAATAATTTTGCTTAAAAACAATCAAGTTGCATAATATGAGAAACAAGAAAACATTACAGCAAGTCATAAAAAATTTAGATAGAATATAAAAAGAAAATACATTAATTTATCAACTTAGTACAACCGCATAGATGAACTAGCAAAAATATTTACTAAATGTAATTTATATTTCTGGAAAATTTCATAAATTTAATTTTTACTCCAGAATTTCTTTTCCTTCCAAGTAGTACAACATTACCAGGACATAACTTACATTTCTGGATAAATTTTTTATCAATTACTTCAAAATAAAGCAACATATTCTCAGAAATGTCTCATGCAAAATTGTGCTATCCCAGCTGCAAGGGTCACAAAAAAGTGTACCAATTCACACAGTTACAGAAAATTTTCGGATATCTTGTACAGTTTTTAAAAACAAAGTATCTTATTTTTAAATGTATATAAAAGAGAATTTCATACTGCTTTAATACTTATTTCATTAACTAACAAAGGCTTTTAATTGCATATATTTATTAATATTTTGAATTACAAAATACTTTGGAAATCTTATGTTGGTAAGATTTATTGCTTTCATATAAATTAATTAAATTGTTACTTCAATATGGTAACAGGTCAATTGAAAGGTCCCCGGCCTGACACATAGATGACGCTACTAGAATTATATCCATATGTTTTTTAGTTATCCCTAACCCTCAAAAGATGTGTGTATAAATTTGACACCTGTCGAATCATTAGTTTGTGAATTATAGCATTTTGAGTGAAGCCACTTTTGTTATTATGAAAAAAATGGATAAAAAGGAATTTCGCGTGCTGATAAAATATTGCTTTTTGAAGGGAAAAAATACAGTTGAAGCAAAAACTTGGCTTGATGCCGAGTTTCCGGACACTGCCCCAGGAAAATCAATCATCAAGGATTGGTATGCTATGTTTAGATGTGGTGAAATGAGCACCGAAGACGGTGAACACAGTGGACGCCCAAAACAGGTTGTTACCGACGAAAACATTAAAAAAATCCACAAAATGATTTTGAATGACCGTAAATTGAAATTGAATGAAATAGCAGACACTCTAAAGATATCAACTGAACGTGTACATCATATCATTCACGAATATTTGGGTATGAGAAAGCTCTGTGCAAAGTGGGTGCAGCGCACTTTTGACCAAAAATAACGATGAGTTGATGATTCGGAGCAGTGTTTGAAGATGATCAAGCGTAATAAACCCGAGTTTTTGCATC
>BMAW01128765.1:0-10691 GCA_019974015.1 Nephila pilipes | reverse complement strand
TAGCTGAGAAGGATGTTGGCCAGTTCTGGAGATGTATAATAATTGTCCATTGTTAGTCATTATCCTTTATTCAACATTGATGTCAGTATTCTTTATTCAACAGTGACTGCACAAGAGTCACAACAACTTGAGACCACTTGCACAGATGCTAGTAATTATTATCAAATAGTGTACCTTTCTCAGTGTATAAAATGAATTGATATACATACCCTGACTTTGATTCATATGGAATAAAACTTTTTAGACCGAATCGTGATCTTTTTGAGGGTATATATTGTTTCCAGTGTAACCTTCCTTTGAACAGCATCAAACTCTCATCAATTGTTACATCTCTTTCAAGTGCGATAGTTTCTCGATAACATGTATTCAAATACTTGATTACCGGCCACAATTTATGCAACTTAGGAAACTCGTGTGTTTTAGCGTCAATAATTGGTGTCCTCTGAAAAATGTAAATACCAATGAATAAGATGAAAACTTCGATAAGACATTATTTTTGAAAAAAATAGAGTTGATGTTGAATGCTTCTTATTCCAATAGTGTTCAACATGAGGCATTTTCACAATTCCTTGCAAAATATTCAAAGCAATAAAAACTTGAATTTTGTTTTTCATCATTGGTTCCCATTTTCTTGTTCTGCTGTTTCTTTGTAGATTACTGTTTTGAATAATTCAATCTGCATATTGATTAGTTTCAGCAACTATCATTTCAAGGAGATTATCATCAAAGAAAATATCAAGAAATTGTAGGGCTCCATTACTTATATCAATATTCAAATGAACAGCTGGATTTGCAGTGAAAGGAAAATATGGTGATGCTAAAGGAGGATTACTAGTATCAATTTCACAAAAGTTCCGAACTTGAGTGAGGTCATCTAACATTTCTATTTCCTCAACACGAAAGAAGTCCGATAACAAACTTTTCGTAACTACCAGAATCATTTAGTAAAATTTCAGATTCCCTGTCTGATCCAATATCAGAGTTGCCTCCTATTATAAGCCACTCATTGTCACTCATTCTGCTTTTATTTTACCTCCAAATTAAAAAGAAATATTATTTACAACGTGTGATTCACCAAGCAGGTGAACACCAAATTTGTGTTTCTTAGCACATTAAAAAAGCAGTAAAACTTGACCTAGAAACCAGTTCAAACTTGTTTTACAAACCTATCTTTACTGAACAATTAGAGCCACCTGTTAGAAACATTGCAAATTAAAAAGGAGAAAAATACCGGGCAAATCAGTGGATTAGCATTGAAAAATGTGTTGCTTGCAGGGAAGGCCCTTTTTTAAATACCTGAGCAGCGTTCAGGTAAAACTGAGTAGTTAATGATTTTTGAAACAAAACGAAGTGTTAAAAATTTTCATCAAAATCTTATCTATTTTATTTATTGCAGAAAGTTATTATAAAGTTACACAAATAAAATTTAGAGGAGAAAAGAGTAGACTGCCCAATACCTTGATAGATTCATATAAAAATATTTTAAGTACGAAATTTATTTTGTTGTATATAATATATAATTACTTTCATATTCAGAAGTTGCTGAATTCAATAATAATTAAATTAATGAAAACATTAATTTGTTTACATTTATTTCTTTTAATAATTAATAATTCACATTTACAATGTATACTTATTAGATTGATTTAATTATTTACCTTGCATTTAAAAACAACATAAGGGTGGTTAATAGCGATGGACCTCGCAATATGAAACCTCATTCAAATGATGTTGACAACATTTGAGCTGACACCACCCTCTCCAAACTTTCCACAACAAACTAAGAGTAGGATTTGTGGAATATACTTGTAGGAAGAAGCAGGAAATCTCATTTTGTTCAAATTTTTAACTAATTTATAAAAACATTCAGATGTTAAAAAACATTTAGATTTCTCAAATAATTGAAATTTGTTATGCATATAAATGGTTAAAGCACAATATTATTTATATAGTGTGGCTTATAAAGTGTTAGTGTCTTAATTGTGCTATGCAAAGGAACTATGATATTAAAATGTAGTGCCTACATATTAAAAATATTTGTAAGAAAAATAATTAATGCAGTTTACATAACTAAAAAAGAATAGTTTAATTTTGCCAGTGAAACATAAGTTATAGCATTACAGATGACCAAGGAAATTATAAGAAAGAAAACATCAACAATTTTTAGCACACTTTTCTAAACAATTCTTGAAGTGAAATTGGCAAGATAAATATCACACTCTAACTTTGAGGAAGAACATTCCTTCAATTAAAAAAAAAAAAAAAAAGGAGAGAGAGGGAGAAGCATCAGTTATTATGAGATTTTCTGAACTTTAAACACCCCCACTGCTCAGCAGGTGACCAACACATTCCTTCTCTCCATCATACAAGGACACCCAGAACCATCAATCATTGATAATAAAGGGGAAAAACAACAGCCATATAAGTCCCATCCTGAAGAATGTTTTCTTCTTGAAACTACCCACATTCCATAAAGATAAAACAGAAAGCAAAATACAGAAAATAGTACAATAGTGAATTTTTGTAGTAAAAAATACATTGATATGAATTTTGTTTTATCATAAAAATGTCAACGGCTAAAACCAATATAGGTTCACAATGTTAAGCAATACATACACTTTTTTAAATATTACATTTCATGTTATGTAAAAGTTAGCAATTTAAGATAATAAGGTTGATATAAATAATAGAATTTCCAACGAAAATGATATTAAAAAAACCTTACAATTTCAAAAACAAAAGCTTCTTTTGATAAAAGAAGTTTTTGAAACTTTATAATTGACACGGAAATTTTAGAATAAAAAACTAAAATTATAAGCTTTAAAATTATAATTTTAAAAAATTCTTTTGGTAGAAATATACTTTACAAAAAATGCAAACTCACTTTATTCTAACGCATAGATATTACACATAATTTCAACTGAAATTAGTTTTACATTTATGAAAAGGAAAATTTTTAAAAAAGTATTTCTCCTTCACTAAGAATTGAATGAAAACTCTGTAAAATTTCAATACTATGAAATTATTAACAAAATATTTTTAAAAATACACTTTAAGATAAATTATCTTTTGAAAATTTATAAAATTGTTAAAAGCCATTAAATATTGATATTAATTTTAAAGACACTGCTTGGAAAAAAATCTAATGTATAAGATTATTTTTAAGATGACAACTATTTGTTCAATAGTTAGTAACAAATTTTTACCTTCATTTTAAAAGCAAATATAAATAAGGATTGAAATTTTTTTACTTAAAACCAGTTTTTAAAACATGAAATAATATTAATTGTAAATTTACATCTTGACCTCTATTTTTTTTCTTTCTGGAGAGTAAAAAAAAAAAAAACCATTTTTTAAAGTTTATATGTATCAAAGTGATGTTTCCCTCCATTTCCTTTTCAAAACTAGTTCTGCTACATCACTAAAATTTAAAACATTCATCAATCAGTATCATTTACCACTTCAGTTTTAAAAGATAGTAAAATTACACATTAGTTTATTTTCCTTCAAGATGCATTTGCTTCATAGCACTTGATCAGTTTCAAAACTATTTTCAACTTTTTCAGTTTTTTTCCCAATCATGATAAGTGGTACAAATATTAACTACCAAGTAAATAAATTACGTAACATGACAAAAATAGTTTTAAAAAAATTAGAAATTTACATTCCTCACTATTTACTCATTATCCCCCCAAACAATTTCAAATTATACAGAACATGCATTATTTAAATATCCTTAAGCTAAATGAAAAAAAAAGCTGTATTTTAAGCTTTGGTCCTTTATAAAATAATAAAATCATTTTTAAAAGGATCAAAATAATATATTACTTGAAAGAATAATCACTATTTTTTCTTAATAAAAGTCACAGCACATAGCTTTAAATTAAATATTCTTGTTAAACTCACTCTCTTGTTTCTACAGCATTTAACGCTGACACTTTAATAAAACCGCTTGATGTTAATTGCTAACAGAAAATACAATTTTTTCAAATATACAAATAATCTGCACAGATAAATTCACAATTGAAAATTGAACTTTTTTCAAGCCCTCTCTTTTTCACCATTTTCCATGTTTTAGCTTTAATTATTATCAATAGATAATAGCAATATTGGTAACATAACAGACGGAGGAATCGATCTCCATATCTAGCCAGTATAACTTATCTTTGCATGGATGAATTAAAAAAATACAACACAATCAAGATATCAATAAACAATATAACAATCTGATATCAAGCAATAAGGGAGAATATGATTTATGTAAAGTTCAATGAGCTTCATTAAAAACATCAGTGATTGTAATTTTTATAAATTACAATTTTTTATAACTTTAATTACTATTTTTATTATTAATTAACCAAGCTTCCTTCCCCATTAGGTTTAAAATTATATCCTAGACTTTTCTATTTTATACCTAAATAATTATTCCCTTGGAGTCTAATTTGCAGTTCACTTAAATTATTCAAAATATTATTTAAAAATTAGTCATTTTTTTTTTAAAAAAAGTATCCTTCCATCCAGATTGTTATATTTTTTTTTAAATCCACCAGCTATTACTGCTATTAAATAGGAATTTTGACAAGGAAAAACTAAAATAAAATTGTTTAAATGTTTATCATAATCATATTGGCAGACATACACTTCGTCAACTTATTTTTTTTACAGGGAAAGAAAAATGACAATAGCAATATCAGTTGTAGAAACAAAATAAAGATTTATACATATTGCAATGATGCATGCATTGGGCAATCAGAACTCAACTTCCATAAACGTGGCTGGGAAAAAACACAATTATGATAAAATATCAACTATAACACAGCTTTTACTTTATTCTAAACCTACATTTCTTACAGAAAATAAAGAATTTTCAAGCTTAAATTGCTAAGTTTTTAATTTTATCATTCTTTCCTGTATGTTATAGTATTGCATACTCCGTTTGTTCATATTATTAGATATAGTAGAATTGAAACATTAGTGAATAAAAGATAGCAAACACAACCTTCATTATCTGATAAAGATCATACTAGCTCTTAAAAAATTTCATTCTTATATAACGTGCACTTTCCTTTTTAAGTTTTATAATATATGCAACAATATTATTTAGAATATGCAAAAATTATATGTCATTCAAGATTATAATAAAAATGTTAAACACATTCTTTGTTACAGAAATTACTTAAAACTGTAAATTATAATAAAAATATAGAATTTAATATATATGCACATAAAGATCATACTTACTATATATACTTTTCAAGAACAGAACTGACTTGTCACCCTTCAATAATGACAACCTATAATTAGAAACAAAATTTGTAAAAATAACTGGTACACAACAATCAGAAGGGGAAAAACTTACTATACACTGAATTTTGGAAAAAAAGGGGAAAAAATGTGAACTTCTTTTGTCAATCAAACAAAAAAAAACACGACCTGATTATAAATAACAAAATACACTCATTTCATTTATTTAAAATTAAATTTACTAACATCATATAATTACATGAAGCATACAAGTGAGTGAGTGAATGTAAAGTTTATTGGCGCAAGAGCCAGATATGGCTATGCTGTGCCAAACAAGATTAAACTGCGGTCTAGACGTGAACATGAAGCATACAAAATGTCATACTCCCACTAACATATATAAAAAGAGGATAACTTTTTACAATTTCTTGACCATCTGCAATTATGACTACAAACTATAAATAATGAAAATTGAAGTTTGAGTTTTATGCACACTTTATAAAGCCCATCTAAATGAAAAGTGCTGAAAAATATAAATCTGATTTACAATCAGTTTGCCTTATGACCTATTAGGTGGAAACAAACTCAGAATGAGGGGAAATTGTATATTAATTTACATACAATGCAAAAATAAACATCAAAACAATACTAGAATTAATGGAGATGGACAATGCCTGATGAAATTTATTAGGCCCAGTCAGACTTTAACTTAACTTAATACTAGTCTCAAAAGTGAAGGTTTAATAAGTTTAAGTTTCAATTTATGACTTTAAGAGAAATATCAATATTTAATATTACTCAATGCTTGTAAAATATTTTTTATCTTTCATCAAAGATAACATCAAAAACATGTACACATCCAAAATTTTCGAATTGGAGTTAATATTAAATTCTCATAACATACATTTGAAATCCTCATTAACTAAAACAAATCCTGCACTGAAAATAGTTTTCATAAATTATTAAATTTTCATTATTTTAATATTTGATTATTTCTTAAACTTATAAATAAAATCTATTGATTTAGGGATTGTTTTATTAAAGTCATTATGTAGAAACTAGATTTGGAATTTCATTGACACAAGACTCATAATTTAAATTCCGGTTAAGTAACAAGAAAGCTAAACCAGCACCCTACTCTCATAACTTCCACACTACACCAACATGACTTTGTGCCACAACAAATTTAACATACACCAATTCTGTAACACAGATACTGTTTAGTGGAATCCTTAATGGAATTGCAGATTATGAAACATAGCTGATTGCAGGCTCACAACCATGTTTGGTTGTCCATTCGTTGAGAAGTCCTTAATAAAATTAAAAGTAAAACAAAACCAGAACTTAATATGAAAACTTGCCCACAATTTGGCATTTTTAATATACATGACCTCTTATTTAAAAGAATTAAATAAGCGTCAAGTTGAAAATCAACTGATTAATATGTTTCAAGCTGCAACATTATTTGATATAAAATGGAAATTAATACAATTTCAAGTATTTCAACACTTTGAATATATACAGTGATATGAAAGACAAAATATGCAGCCTTATTTATCAACTTCCAACAAGAACTTGATCATGTGTTTCAAAATTTCAAGAAAATTTATCAATTTTATAATAAATTTCAAAATCCATTTTTCGTTGATATAAAAATGCTACCTGCAACTCTTAAATAAAAAAACATTGAGCTATAATCTGACATTCAACTTAATGTAAAATTTGAACACATCTCTTTACTGGGTTTCTATAGGATTGGTATTTCCCTTCAAAAAAAAAATATCCCTTGAATCACAATCAAGCCTTTTAACATCATTGTTATTTGAAAAGATGAGTACGCAAAGAATACACTAAAAACAAAATATCTAATGAGCTTGCTGAGATTTCACCAAATTTACATCTTTTGAATCAAATATTGAAGCATTAGTGTCCACCATGAAGGTGTAACATATAAGTCACAATAGTTAAGTGGTGAAAATGCTGATTAAGTCCACATGCTTGACAAGATTTTGCCAATTTCGCAATTTTCAAAATCATGTAAACTCCAAAGATTGCGAAATAAAAGAAAAGAGGAAAAAACACTTTACTGACCTATTTTGCAAGAGAGTGTGTCTTATAAATGTTTTTAAAACCTCATGATCATTTTCATGAATTCAGAAGCATTACCTTCCACAAATATTCCAGGTCCACCAAGTAGCAAGCTATTATCCAGCACATTAAACAAATCTCTTGAAAATTACTTCCACTTTTCTGGCAACATCATTCAAATGAAAAAGCATATTAAAAATTTCAAAAAAAAAAATGCATACCAAAGGAAGACATTCATGTCAATTTCTTAATCGGCAAGTTTCAATAAGATTTTAGATGCAAGTGCAAAGAACAACCCTTCGATTGGCTAATAAAAAAAAAAACCTACACATTCTGAATATGTGCAATAACCCCTAAGACAAAGATGATCACTTAAGTGGCAAAGTAAGCAGAAATTTTATGGTTGCCCTGTATAATGGCCATGTTTCACCAAAAAATCATGGTTCGTTTCATTCGGCCATTGCAAACAATTTTAAGTCATCAAAGGTGTTAGCTCAACACCATTCAAACCATATAAAATTCTTTGAAGAGTAATGCTAAAAATCAAAACTATTAATGAAATAGCATAAAAATACTTTGAATCCATGCATAAATAAAATGAATGAGTTTAAAAAAAGTTGGCACCTAGGAGGAATGTTGCTAGGAGCAACTAGTATCATTGTAATGCTATCTGCATCATCTGATAATGTTAGAAACAAAAAAAATTGGTAGAATTTTATGTATTAAAAAATTGCAAATTTGCTATCATGCCAAGCAATTGGCATGCTGCAAACAATCAAGTGTAACTCTTAAGTTTAAATAAGTTGTTTATTAAACACTTTTAGTTTTTTAAATTTCAATGTTTATCTCAAGTGTGACAAATAACTGGGTTACAGTAGAATATACTCTGTATTTAATATGATAAATTTTTTTTAATAATAAAACTACATAAATAACAGGTTTTTTTAATCCCCATCTTTGTCTGTCACTTGAAATCAATTTACACTATTTCCTTTCTTTTGAGATTGTTTCCCTCTGGGAGTGTCAAGGAAGATATAATAGCCTTTGTTTCTCTATATCCCACAAAAACCAGTCAATCAAGTGCCATGGCATTAGCTAAGATTTAGTAAAGATATCAATATAAATATTTGTGTGCGAGAGACAGTGTTCAAAAGCTTGAAATTTTGGGGTTATTATGGAAATTGATGAGAGTATGTTTGGAAAGTGAAAGTATGATAGTAAAAGAGTAAACAAAAATCTGGATATTGGAAATGTTAAAAGGGAATTCGATAGGCATTTTTTTTTAAACGTACTAAATGATAGAATGAAGAATATTCCACAAAAAGTCTCGCATCAAGCAGGTTTCCATGGTAATTTTAGATTGCTGGAAGACATACAATTGCCTAGAAGACGGGTGGATTACAATTTTTTCAGTCAATCAGTGCATCTTTTAACAACTTCAATGATATAGAGATTATCACATAAGTTCCACAGAGAAATTGTGTAATCTCATACAAAAATTGCTACATGGAGCACATTGGTGTAGAAATCAATTTGATTCTTACTTTGCAGAGTTCATGGAATGAAAAATGCATAAATCAAGTTATTTGAATGAGCTGTTGATGGAGTAAAAAAAAATGTATCCTTCTTCGAAGTAACTAATTCTGAAAAAAAAAAGTAGGTCTGTTTTTTCCTAGATAAATCTTATTTTATAATATAAAGTCGTTGAGTTGTTTTATAAATTATTAAACCATTATATTCCTATTTCATGTCAAATTTTGCAATAATCCCTGCTAGATTTTTTTTTTTAGTATATTCCTGGCTTTTAACATCAGAACTGTACCAAAATTTACTGATGATTTGGTGACCTATTCCATAAACCACCAAACTAATCACTCTTATTATCAACTCACAGCCTCCACTACTTCCGTTCACCCTCCAAATACTTCACTTTAATCACACCTAATGCAACTAATATAACAATAAGCATGCCCACTTCACAAATAATTTATGTTACCTTTAATAAAAACCGGTTTCATCGCAAATGTAAGCAGATGTTGCAATTTTAAAATTTATCTTATACAATAAATATATTTTAGATTCATTTATCAAAATTTTTACTTTTTGCAGTGTTTCTGAATGAAAAATATAAAACAAACTTGAAAATCACAGCTTTAAGAACAGTCATGTAAATTTGATAGTTTTAAAAATACCAATTAGAATTTATTATACAACTTCAAAAATAATGAAACTCTGAAAACACATACTTTTCTTATACATAAAAGGCTGCACTAGGATACTGCTTATATTTCACCGATTTCCCAATTAAATTTATGAATCTAATATCTACTGCAGCATAAAAGATATAATCTTATTGACAAGAAGCGTTAAAGCTTCTCGTTTTATAAATCACAAAATATCCACCAGATTTTTAAAAAATAACAAAAGGAATTATTTGACCAAAAATATAAACGTACCACACAAAATATAAGGAATCATATTCTTAATTTTTATAAAATTATAACAAATCAAGAAAAAATTTATAACAATGTTTTCAACCCCACAAATGCATGAATATATATTTTGAGACATTAAATTGTTCCACTTAACTGATATAATTTTCGGCAATAAATACGTACGTTTATCAAGTATCAGGCGTTCCGTAATTTATTTTTTAACATGAAAAAAGTCATAAATTTCAATAATCTCATTACATGCAAACTTAAAAAAAAAATTTAACTATAAAATTTAAGCACGCTCATTTAGTTCATATTTGAGCCACAAAGTGGCGCTGAAGTACAATTTAATAAGTGATGTAGATAATAGGAACGATTTAGACCGAACGTGTAATGCCATTTTGGAATGGCAGTGTTTATTCCTACAAAGTGTAGACTATCAGATTTTTCTAGGTTACCATATCCAACTACTTCTGAACTATTAGCTATTTTCTAAATAATTACAATAAAGAAACAAATAGCAAATCCCCGATTCGTCTGTCTTGTTGATATAATGCAAAAATTTTCAATTCATCCAGTCGTAACAAAAAAAAAAAAAAGATTATAATATTCTTTTAAAGAGTAACACCTTGCCATCTGAACAATACCTTATTCAATTAAGAATTGATTAAATTTTCAAAAAGTCTTAAATTTTTATATTAATATGTTTGAATGTAATATTCATCTGAAACATTATATATTTAATGAAAGCGAATTAAATAAAATACGAAATGAAATTGAATGAACGAAAATGAAATTGTAAATACGAGCATTTTAAGCTGAAAGTATAACATTTTAAAATAATCATGTACAATTTTGTTTGTTTGATCTTCAGTGAACTTGGAAATCTTGTTAGCTTTTTCAAATGAAATTAAGTATTCAATA
>BMAW01128758.1:0-19075 GCA_019974015.1 Nephila pilipes | reverse complement strand
TAAAATTGATTCATAAGAAACTTACTAATTCTTACTTGTTTATTCACAAAAGTTTATTAGGAAAATAATTTTACAATTTTTGGAACTACTTGCAAAATATTATTTTCGTTTTAATTTGTAATCCAATTTATTTTACATATTAAATATTTTTTAAGTAACAAAATACTTAAGATTATGTGTTCCCAATTAAAATTTCTAAAATTTTATCTGTAATGTTATAAAAATTAAATATTATGGAAAAATGTTTGAAGAATATTTTATTGTCGTTATTTCTTGTTTAAATTATGATTTATTTATACAGAAATTCCAATAGGAGAAGAAAATGTTACATTTTTGATAAACAAATTACTAATTGAGGCAAATTGATGTTACAAAGGAATACTACGTAAAAATGCATGATCCTTGCAACTGTTAATACTAATTTTATAAATATCTTTGCACCTTTTACACTAGCGCACGTAATTTTTAAAAAATTTTCTTTTAGCATAAGATAAAATATGCTACATAGAATGTTTGTTTCAATAAAACATTTAGTTTCAGAGAATTGCCATCAGGTACAAATATCCCATTTAAGCATATTTTATACATAAAAAGATTTAATAGTAAAAAATTTCAAAAGGAAAACAAGAAAATATATTTTTTTCATATAATATTTTCTATATTCTTAAAAAGCTTCATCAATAAAGATAAGTACATACTAAGACTACTTTTTACACTATACAAATTCAAAAAAAAGAGTAAATAAATATAATGTTCATATTTTCCATTAGCTCCTAAAGCACTTTAGAATAATTTTAAATAACCTATAATAAAAAAAAATAAGGAAACATTCCCTAAGCCAAGAAGGGCAAAGAAAGGTTGAGCAACTCTTTTCAAGTAAGACAGAAAAAACTGAATCTAGAATATATTTATCAGGGATAAAAAAATATTGTTCTTTCAGTTATTTTAAAATAAAGATAACTGATGCAATTGTTTTTCATTAGGAAGTATTTTAATTGAATAGCCTTAATTTCGTAAAAGAGAAGACAGAAAAAATGTACTTAGACTTGAAATTCAGAAAAAGAAAGAAACTCTCAAATATATTATTTTTGTATTAGGAACATTTAATGGCATACAAAAAGAAAATGGGATAACTTATTTACAGTAATTGTTGAATGGAAAAAAATTATTTTTTCGTTGTATAATGTTTTGGTGCATATGTTGAAAAAACATTGAATGAAGGGAAACCTTCTGTTAAAAAGAGCTTCGACGGAATAGAAACTTCAAAACTGAAATAGAAATAGCTTTCCATTAGCAACTTTTTATCGCATTTAATGTTAAGGAAAATTATTTTTTCTCTATTCTTTCTCCCAAAACTCTTTGACACTCTTAGATTTGCATATTTTAAAATTATATATATATATATATATTGTTTATTTTTATTCAGAAAATTATTCCATTTATTGCAAATTTTATTATTATAATTTATTGAATGAATATATATTGAATAATAGTGATTCCCAGAAATCCAAATATAACAAAGAGAGATAAATAATTGTTTTTTGACATTTAATTTGAAATTAGGTTTACATTTTACAAATATTAAATTTCAATATATATTTTTTAACTCAAAATTTCACAAAAATCCGCTCAAATTTCGAAGTATTACAAATGGTTGTAACACTTACATTAACAGATCTGGCAAACTTTTACAAGCAATTATTCAAAAAGCTATTGATAATCTTGAAAAAACTGCTATTATTAAAAATATATTTGAAATCATCAAGATCATGATGAAGCAAGACATATGCTCTAAAAATGGATATGAATTTGAAGATCTTTATGACTCATTAGATATTCAAGATTTAATTAAAGTACTTGCAATTTTATACAATAAATGCCAGTTTATTTAAACAATAAAATGAGAAAATTTAATTCTGAAAACTTGTATTATTAGAGAATTTTAAAGTTTTTGGTCAAAATCTATATAAGCAAATGAATGGTCTGCCTCATAATGGTCTTGCAAGTAACTGCATGGAAAATATTTACTTACAATTTTATGAAATGCAATACATTGATAAATATTCTTATTTTCTTTATCGTTTCATAGATGATTCAATCACTTTCGGTAAAACTAAAGAACTCATACCTAATGTTTCATTTTACCCTAATTATCTCAAATTATTAAGAACAAATTTTAATTCCAATCAAGAGAATTTCTCGATCTTGAGTTGCAAATTATTGATTATCGACTAGTTAGTAATGTATATGATAAAAGAGAGCGATTCCAATTCCGTGTAGTTGAAATTCCATTTTGCAACAGCAATTTACATATGTATTTTTATAGAAATATTTTATTAAACTTTTTATTATTTAATGACTAACTACACATAAAACACATAATATAAAAATTAACAATAATTAAGTTTCACAATAATATAAAAATTTTCAGCAATTGCTTGAAACATGATTATCCAATAAATTTCATAAATAGTTATATACATCATAAATATATTAAACATTTTTGCGAAGCATGATCCACTGTTCATATCCACCACAAAACACTAGGTCCATGAAGTCGGTTTGTTAGTGGTCTAGCTATGAAGAATTTTTTTTTATTTATACTTTTACACAGTTTACAAATTTTATACTTTCTTTGAAACATTCTACTCCTTTACCAAACAACTAATTACCTACCAGCATTATGTATCCATTTACACTTGATTACCAGCCAATTATTACCCAATTATCAGTTTGCATCTTTTTTGAATTTATATAGTATTGACGTGTTGTTTTTCGCATTTTGAGTATCCGATATTTATCTTGAAACATTTCGTTAGTTTGAAGATTATTCTTCCCTTCTACTCACATATTTGAATCTTCGGTTCCTTGAAAATTTGTCAGTAATTTTCAATTGTGGATTCGTTGCTAGTTTTTAGAATTATAAATTTTATTTTTGCAATTTTTATGACTGAACTCTTTTGCATTTTTATCACTGAAGTTTTATGCATATTTTTATCACTGAACAATTTCATACTTTGGATTTTCCAGTTCAACCTACCAAGTCGCAAAGGTGGAAGGTTGGTACAATCAAACTATTTTAACACCGGTTATTCGGTCCTCAGCCCGAAATTGCTTTTTGACTTGATGGGTTAATATTTTTCATTCATTTATTTTTTCTACATTTCTTTTTGGCATTTTGCCCTTTTTAAATATTTTTATAAATTATTTTTTCCTAAATTTTCAATATATATATATATATATATATATATATAATGTTTTAAAATAGTGAAATATGAGACCTCACATTCCTGTGTTTCAATTTACCGCAGTAATACAAATTGCTTCGAAGTTAAATCCGAAGAGATTGATTCATCCATCTGAACTGCGTTACATAGAATAGTTGCAAAGATTTCTAGTAGAGGTTGGTTGTGGAGATAGCAATAAAGAAGGTTTTTATCTGTAAAATTTCCCATTCCAAAGATTAGAAAATTTCTTCAGATGATAATGTTTTCTCTAAGCAAGAATTTGTAAGAAATTTCGTGAAATACTTCTTTGTGAAAAATGGATTCAAATGATCATCCTTTGAAATCATTCGATATCTTAGAATTCCAGCTAACGGCATAAAATAAATTACAGACCTAACACCCTTAGGGAAAACTGATGATTCTAATCCGAAAACTGTGTGGGAACTACTTTTTTGCTAGTGAACTTTGTCGAACTTTGAGCCCATACAAATTTATTAAAATTAGAGGTAATAACACCTGTGAAGTTTTATAAGAAGGAAAATACGAAAGACTTGCGCAGAAAGGTGCGTAATGTAAAATAACACACTACCTTATTTATTTGTCTGTGTCTACCGATTATAACATTTTACAGCCGATTTGTCACCTTTTCCCATCTATGATTATTTTACCCTGAATACGACTGTTTTTGATGTATTTTTGAAGATAATAGGGAAAACAAGAGAAAAGAGAACCCGAAGATAAAGCGAGACTGAAGACAATGATGTTCCCAAAGACTATGAACTCCGCAGACGACGGCAATGAATCCAAAGACAATGGATGATATTTAAAATGTATATTTTGACACTCCTGTTAATTTTTCTCTTTTCAGCATTGTTGCCCTAGGTTGCAATGTTGAAACATTCCTTGTGGATATATAAAGTTAGAATTCCTATAATTGAAATTAAGGCAATGAGGTCATCTTATTCCAGATAGCATATATATTATAGAAATGGAATACTCCACTGATTGCTGCGTTGTAAAGGGCGCTACTGCAAAGAGTGAGCGGCTGCGTCGTAAGATGATGAGATCTGGCGAGGTAGAGACAGAAAAATACTACCGAGAAAGAAAAGATGACACAGAATTTGAATTGTAGACGATGATTCGACTTTGTATTAAGTTTGTGAATGTTTTTCCCCTAATGTTATAATTTAATGTCGTTAACATCTGAAAGCCTTTGTACTTTTGGTCTTCCTAAACAATAACATATTTCCTTAGCAATATCATATATATATATGTGTGTATGTGTGTTTTAACTCAGTAATTGAAGATTTTATATTTTCTTATGTTATTTTTAATACAGATGTATCATTTTATCCTGTATATTTATGTGTGATTAAAATTAAAATAAGTTCTCATGAAGTAGAATTTTCAGGTATTAATTTGAAAGTTGTTAATAATGAGAATATTAACATTTCGGACAAGTCAGATAATTTCTATTTCTGTATTCATAAATATCCAGCATTTGATACGAATTTAATTTAAATAATTTTTGAAATATACTAAATAATTACTTTCTTATACATATATATATATATATATATATATATATATATAATTTTTGTATTTTAAATTTCTTAAAAAAAATTGTTTTTAAATTTTCCATATATATATATGGGTGGGTGTGTTCTTTGTTATAATTATTATTGATATTTTAATTTTTCCATATTTTTTTATTCATGGCTCGATATTTCCTTTTTTTTTCTTTCTTTACATTTTTTTAAAAATTCTATTATTTTTTTCAAATACTTAGTAATATATTATTATATTTTTCGTATGTTTTTTTTTATTTTTAAGTTGTTTCTTAAGAATTAGGTTATTTAATAAGAGATAGTGACATATTTATGATTTTACTTTCCTTTTTTTTTGAAAGAAATTATTCATATGTTAATTTTTGACTTGTTAAATATTATTTTTCAATACCTTTTCCATAAATTTTTTTCTTGGTAATTTTAGGTATTTTTTGGATTATTTAAATTAATCAATGTGCTTTTGTAGTTTCATTCAAATCAATCAATGAGTTTTTACTTTGGTGGTGAATACTTTCACGGAGTAGGTATTGTACGTAATGGTATGAAATCCTGTAGAGTTTTAACTGTATGAAAATGATTTTTAGTATTAATTTTTTTGCTTAACTGTAGTTCTATCAAGCCTTTTTCGGATTAAGTAATTAATTTTTTCTCTTATTGGCTTTGTCTTGTTTAAAATGTTTCAACATTTTTTTATGATGACTGTCTTTAGTAAATTTTTTATGTTATATCGTGTTTTAGATTGCTTACCTTTGAGATTATTTTTTGTGAATTAATAAATGTTACACTTTTTACTTAAGGTTTCTAATTTGTTTTACAACATTTTAGATGATTAGTTAAATGTAAATTTTCATTTTGTAATGAAATTTAAGGTATTTACTATGTTTGTCTTCTTTTTGTTTCTGTCGCTGAATTTCTGATTTTTGGTTTTTTTGCCATGTGATATATAAATATAATGCATTTCAAGGAAGTGTGATGGGTTGATCAGTATTTACCTTTATAAATACATCAAATTCTTTTTTTACACGGTAGATACGTTCCTTAGAAAACCATTCAAAAACAATTCTTGTAAAAAATACATGTGACGTATGGTAAATTTAAGGATATGTTCCATAACTTTAAAAAATCGTGTAAGGTAAAAAAAAAGTAAATATTTTCTCAAAAGCCGTGCAAAAAAGTAATAATGAAATCCATACGGCATATTTATAAAACAAAATCAATTTATTTTTTATACAAAAAAAAGTTAAAATTAGTGTACATTGAAAATTCAGGCTATTGGTACATACAACATATAAAAATTTAAATTAAAATTAGGAATAAAATACTAAAAACGATTCAGCGCTAGTTGATAACAAGAAACACGTTTATTAAGAATTGGTTCAAAAATGCTGTTATCAGTAGATGTGTCAGATATGTCAAGCACAACTGTTCGATTTGATTCAAATGAAGAATTTCGTTAGTTTTTAGCTGAAAACTGAAATGCTATATTCAGTTTGAAGTACAACGAAATAAAGAAAAAAAGTTATTAAAAATTGGGTTATTCCCCGTAACTCCAGAATATAAAGTAAAATAACCCGTGAAGTAGACGAAGTCTCTCACATATGTATGGGTATAAACCGACCATCTTCTGATTACACTGTCAAAATTAGAGTCAAAATAAAGATTGGGGAGAGGGAATTTGTTCTAGAACAAAAAATTCGTGTAAAAATATAATAGTGAACCATGTTATTTCAAAATCATGTAAAAAAAGTCTGGGTAAAGAAAGAGTTGGATCTACATAGCATTTCCTTTCAAAGTATGGAACATTATTTCTATTTAAAAAAAAAAAAAATTATCACATTTCATTATTTCAAATTGTTTGGTTATTTGGTTTTAAGAGTTTCAATTTCAGATTTATTAACTATTAAAGTAAATTCTTATTTGGTTTGCGTAAATATTTTATTTTGATTATTAGTAATTTCCTTAAATATTCAGTTTTTTTTTTTTTGTCTTAATTGTTTTGCATTAGTTGTGGATATTCTTAGAATATTGAGTTTTTGAAATGTATTACTATATATATATATATATATATATACATTGATCTATTATGTATGGAAGGTCAAGATTACTGATATCTAATGCGAAATATAGAAATTTCGATAATCCAAAATTCATATTTAAATTTTCTCGATATTTACTTAGTAAAATCAATAATGTATTTCAAATTTTAGGGATAAAGAAGACTTAAAATATTAAACTTGTATATAAATTTAATTTTAATAATGCCCGATTTTTTTATGTAATTTATAAATTTGCAAGTAATGTTGCATAAATACTGAACGCTTTGTCAGAGAAGGAATCACGTCCAAGCTCTTGTCTAAAATCATTTCACCTATTCGAATACTCTTCAATCGTTCTTATCGAATTTCTAGGTGAAAAATCCTTTTTGGTTTCCTTAAGCACTGTTAAATGTTTTAATAACCGAATAAGGGTATTTGGAAATTTTTGTTACCGTTTTTGTGTGTGAAATGTCACGTCTTTGTGTGACCGTTGTTGAAATTCCATGTATTTTTTGTGCCACATTATTATTTAATAATTAAGGTTTTTTGTTTTGTGGTCATGCCCATTATAAAAAATATAAACAAAAACTAACTTTAAGTTAAAATCTTGCTCCGAGTTTTAGAAAGGTACTCATAAGAATGAAGCTTGGATTAACATTTTACTCACGGTCCTATGAAAATTTCGGGTTTTCTGAGAATCAGTTGCAGAATCAATTAATTCCCTTCATCCGTCAATTTAAGAAGAGATAAAACAATTTTTCGCCATATAATTTGTATCCAATCTTTTGAAATCCATTTAAAATTTATAGTGGAATAGGTAAATTTGATTTTTAAGCGAAAATGTTTTGCTAGGAAAATAAAAAAAAATTCATTGTGAAAATTCAAAGTTGCCAAAAACCTAGATATAGAGGAATTCGAAACACGAGCATAGAAGTTCGACAGGGTATATATATATTGTATATATATGAATGGTGTTTTGAGGAAAGGTACACACACAAAAGTGTATCATGCGATATTATCATGTCTTACTTATTTTAGGAAATACACTATTTTGCATGATACCTTTGTACTTATTCAAAAAAAGTTTCTATTCTATATATGCCTGCTTTATATTTTGATGAATAATTCTTTTAGGTTTCTTATGTGTCAAAGAATCATATGCATATTTTTCAACGTCAAAAAGTTCTCGCTATAACAAGAAGGTAAAATTTCGCCTAACAACTTTAATCTTCTTTAAAGTGTGATAATATGTAGCATCGAAGTGAAGACATGATTAAAACCTTATAAAAAGTTTATTTTTATAAAGGGTTTTGAAGCAGTGGTAAGTTGGTGATATAATGCAAATCTCTACAAATATTTTTTTTTATTTTAACCTTGTGGATGTAGTAAAATATTTTTATAAAATATGTAGAAGCATTATGGTAATCTATTGCAGTTTTTCCCAGGATTATAATGTGTGTAAGAAATTATAATTAGTGGGATAATTGAAGATTTACCGCTAACGCTGAAGGTTTTAGAAAAAAAGAAGCTTAAAGTTATCGTTAATTGTGTACGTTAAAATTGTTTCACACCTATAAAAAATCACTATATTTAATCAAATTCCCGTTTCAAAGACCCATGATAAGTTTGATTTCAAAGAAAATCACAAATATGATAGTAATTGAATTTTTATATTTGATATCCAAATGTGTAGTCATAGTGATATGCGTTACGAAAATAGCATGTAAAACAATTGATTATAAGCAAAGTTTGGGACTTACTGTATTTTTAGAACTCATATAAATTTAAAGACTCTGAATAAAGATTATTGTTATCAGAACTAAAAAATACTTCGAAAGAATTACTTTTAAATATTTATTATTCTGTTTTCAAAATATTTTTAAAGTTAAAGTTTTAACATTCATATTTCCAATATTAATGGTAAAGAAATACTTTTGCTTTCTCAGAAATATGAAAATAAAATGTCATCAAATTTTTTGGCAAGAAAAGTAGTCGCATCTATCACATTTAGAGTTAATATAATTTCTTACTAAGATTTTTAAGAGTCAATTTACTCGTTGTTTAATAAATCAATTCTTTCAACAATTTATTTCTTTTTCATAAGAATATAGTTTAAGAGTAATTTCATCAGTGGTATTCAATAATATATAAAAATTTAAACAAAATACACCTTTAATACTGTAAAGTAGAAATAGTGACATTGTTAAAGATTGCAAATGCAGTTTCTTAGTTATTACTCCTTCTAACTAAATCAATCTTCAAAGTATATGGATTTTTCTCATATAGAACTAAAATTCCTTAATAGTATGTGAAAAGCTGAATGAAATAGAACAAATATTTATCTATATATGAAACCAAAATACCTTTTAATTAAAAAATGAAATAATTTTCATTAATATTTTTTGAAAAAAATCTATTTGTAATTGTACAGTTATATTTCATTTATAGGAATAAAAAAAGTGTATGCAATACATGTTTAGTGCAATAACGTTTAAGAAATGAATTCATCAGAATACACGTAATAATAACAAAAACATTAAGGTAAATATTTATCTTTCAAAATGTTGTTTAGTCAATCGTTTTATTTGTATTCAAATTGCTTTATATCTCAGCAATTGTAACAGAACCTGTCAATAATTTCATATCTTATTCTATTCAAAAACCTAATAGTAGAATTAAGGATTATAGCGTTATTGGATTAAAAGAGGTATTATTTTGCGTTCTCTTAAAAACCTTAATAAAATAAAGTGCAGAGTTGGCAGAAAATGGAAAATAGAAATTTAATTTAATATAAATTAAAATTAAATTTAAAAATATTAATGATATATCATTTCTTCAGAGATCTAAATTTAAAATACAATTCCGTTTTCATATGAATTGTGCAATCAAAAATTTTTGAAATTGGACTAATTTATTGCTGCTGAAGAAAAATCTACTGCTTACATGATATTAATGTATTTTGAAGAAACACATAATTACTCAAGAGACATATTTATATATAAAGTCTTTTTCAATCTTTCAAAAATTGTTAACTTTAAAACACACTTTTCCAATATTAAATTATTTTTTTGTAATACAATTGAATTAAAAAATTGAAATGTTCTTTTAATCACTATAATTTTTTTATACAAATTGAGCATAAAATCTCATTTTTCTCCACAGTTTTGAAGAAAATTAATAAGTTGTTAGTTTCAGAAAATAATTTGCAAAGTTCTCCATAATTAATATTTACCTAAAATAAATGCTTTTTTTCTTCCATGAAATTTATTATTTCTTTCATAATCAATATAAAAAAAACTTAATTAATTGGAAGGAAACAAAACTTTTCTTTTTGTTTTAGTTAATTTTCAAAATAATACATCATGATTCACATTATATTTTCTTTTTTGTGAATGTGTTAACCTGATATGTGTTTGCTGACATGTTTAATTTATATTCGTACCCTTTGAATCAGATTTTGCATAACAAAAGTGCCTTACCTTGTGGGGGGTTATCTATGACTGCCCCATTTAAGAAAATTTTATAAATATAGTGGTGGGTTTTCCTCACAATTTGGTTCATAGCTTTTAATTTGTACGTTTGATTTTTTGGAGTCTAGAAAAAGAAATAGCTTTAGTAAGCCGTTTTGCTTGCTTCATTTTCGATTACCAGTATTTCAAAGGAATTTTACAAAATAAGCTTAGTAAATAGTAATTTTTAAAATAACTCTTAATTAATTTAATTTTATTCATTGCTCAAATATCACACATAAATATCTAATTTATGCTAGTTTTAAAAGAAACAGAAAATAAGGAATAGTTAAACAACTTATTTTTGCATTTTAATTGTGTTTATTATATATTTTGCGTTTCTGTCCCTCTTGTTCTCTTTGTGATATAATTTCTTTAAGAACTTTTATCATTGTACTTTGAAAGTCTTTTCCCAATTTTAATATATACTATGGGCTATCTATTATTACAATCGTGGAAAGTAATTTCTTACTGATTCATAATAACGAAGAAATTCGTTTTATGTAAATCTTTCATATCTCCGAACATTATTAAAAATCAAATGAAATTTATTCCTGGGGAAGAAAACCTTACAATCAATTTAAAACTATTTATAAACGATATATAATGCAAAAATTTGAAAATTTTCGTATTACTGTGAAATGTGAGATGATCATTTTAAATAATTTGTCAAATTATAAGATATTGTTAAATTCTCGTGAGAATAATATTAATAGTTAAATATTGCATTAACTAAAAATGGTTTCTAGTTTTCTTTTACTCTCATTGTTACATTTAAAGTGCGAATTAAAACCAAAAATTTAATTCTTATTAGATACGTATTATACAATTTTCGAAATGATATTAGAAAAATGTTTCTGAAGCCTAAAGTGAGTAATAATTTTTTTTCTAAATTTGTACTAAAATTCTCATCTTTATAAACATATAAATGGTTTTAATGCAAAATACGTTTTTTGTATTATATATTAGTAAAGAATCAGCTGAATAGAATGATAGGGAAAGCAAAAACGTTTGATGTGAGTAAAATTTCTGATGTTCAGTTCTGAGAATAGCTAATGAATGCAGTTGTCTCCCATGAAACACCTGTTATATGGGATTTAAAGTCTTAGCAATTTTCTTTGCAACTTATATTTCATTACAGTACTTAAATTATGTTACATGGCTCCTAATGCGTTGGAAAGATTAATGGTAATATGTTTATTAAACTTTGTAGATTGAATGGTATGAATTAATAACATTACTAACATCCTACACAGTAAGGGATAATAACTAGTGTCAAGTATATCTTCATCGAATTCCTTTGTTTTAAGATGTTTATGTATGTTCATCAAAAGAGGCAAAACTTGTAATTCATATTAATTCACACTACTCAATAATAAATTAGATTTTTGAAAATATATTCAGAAACAAATTAAAAAAATTACATTGTTACATTACATTGTGTTTCCGACATTTTCGAATGCGTCCGCATTCGCTAAGGGCTCCTTCGCGAATCGTTGTTTTATATCGCATGCAAAAAAAAAAAGTTCAAATTATTACTATCACCATGGCCGCCCCTTTGATGCGATCATCACTCTAGTGGGGCACTCCTGGCTTTCTTGCAAGCTCTGTACGCAGTAATTAGCATCTTAAGGTTGTTCTTTTCTCTTAGAAAGTTGTTATGCAGGTTTTTGAGAAAAGAAGAAATGAATAATCATGAATGAAATTTTTCTCTTCACACATTGCTAATAAAACGATGTTCATATTTAATGCTGCATAATGCTTTTTTTATCATGTAGGAAAACTGACGTAACTTTCGTAATTATGTACTCTGTTCATATGATTGTATTGGTTGTTCACAATAAAATTGAATTTTTCAATAAATAATTTTATAAGTTAATTTCATTTCTTTATAATTAAGAAGTTATTTTAAAATTAAGGATCCCATATAGAAATGAAATCAAAATATTAAATTCTGAGTGATATGATTACAAATATTTGGAAACCCAAATTTAGAAATCATTTAATTACTTTTTCGACTTGTGAATTTGTCTCACATATTAAGATCGTCGTAACTCATACTAGAGAACTACTTATTTGACTGGAAGAGATAAGTCATACATCTATTATACAAGGCACTTAGTCATTTCCTTCATTAAAATGTTTGTGTATGCGCTCGTTCGTCTAGTCTTCAATACAAATATATGTGAATAATGAAATGCACTGTAACGCATTTGTAATATACGTACATATAGTAAGAGATTAGCATTAGATAAATTGATTTAAATTTTGTATTTCAGTTTTTAAAAATAAACGAAACAACGTAAAAAACTATTTAGATAAGCAATCCCAGTTATATTATAATTAGAAATCTTCTAATGTTTTCAATCCCGTACATATTTTAAATACCTCATTATTTTACATATCTTTTTCCCGTTATATTTTAAATGGGAATGTTAATTTTTTTTTCAATAGAGATTGTATTTTATATCTAAGGTAATAATTAAAACGATTAGTGAAATTTTACGTTTTCTGAACAATTTTCTTTTATACAAATTAAATGCTTAAAATTCATTAATGATGAAATAGTAAAAGTTTGCGAAGTAATTCTGCTATATGTCTCGCCTGAAATCTTAAATGTTAATTTAATCCCAAAATATAAATTTCAACCTAAGTGCACGCTTAAAGTAACTAAAATAGTCAATTATATTTCAAAAAAAAGTTTATTCACATCCCCTAATGAAGAGGATTCTCTCCACTACTATCAGATATGTAATTGCGAGTACTATAATATATTAGAAAATCATTTACTGGAATACGTGAGTACATTCTTTAAATATTCAATCATCATCATGTTTCATTTAATTGAAAATAATCTGGAAACTGAAATATGAAATCAGAAATAAACCCACATGTTAAGGCACGGAAGTTCTACGAATATCCCATGTTATATGTTAAAATATTATCTTTTAATTATAGGAAAATTAAATGAATTTTATTCATTTCACGATTACTCATAGTTCGATATACACATGATACCCAAACTTAAAAACTAAATTATTCATTCCCTTAATTTGACGTTTAGGTATAGTAAATTTGCATTATAGGTAACATGGTGAGATAGATAAAAGAACCATCTCATATCTTGAATTGAGATATGATAAAACAAGGTCAGTTACTAAATTGTAGATTGTCCTTCAAAGAACACAATGTATAAGCAAAGAGCACAATTTTTTTGTTTCATTGAGATTTCCAAAATTCATGATGTTAAAAATTGCTGATAAAAGGACAAAAAATAATATTTTCGTCCTAAAACTAGAGGGGAATGGTTCTGTATTCACATTCGAAAAAAACCATGAATTAAATACAGTTGCATAATGCTTTATTGGCTGTGTTTAAAACTGACTTTTGTATTGTGTGTCATTCACAAGATGCATTAACTCAATTCAACTGCGGGCCCTCAGCCAACACTGTAAGACCTGACAAGACGTGTTATAGATACATGAAAAAGAATCAAGATTTGTATTGTAATTGAAAAGGATTACATCGAACACCGGAAACAAATATTTCTACTGATAAATAATTGTTCTTTCTCCTTTTTAACGCATTTTGAGGCGAACTATGCTCGAAATTATGATCAAAGAAAAGAGCGATTTTACCTGCTGTTCTTAGCATCAATTTGGACAAGAACTTTTTCGTACTAAATCGAAGGACACCCTACAGTTTTGTAATTATCTTTTTACTATGTATCGGACAGTTTTTGAGAACACGTACCAAATTCTTATTTTTACCATATATTATAGTTACTGAATCGTTCAAGCGCAAATCTCAAGATTGAGCACTAAATAAAAATAGAGAGTTTTGCACTGTAACTGAAATAGAGCATATTTAAGATCGAAAACAAAGGTCTCTGCTGATAACTAGCTGTTATTTCTTCTTTTTAATGCTTTTTCTGGCCTACGATGTTCGAAATCATGACCCAAGAAGAGAGCCCTTCATACTTGTTGTTCTTAGCACTATTGTGCACAAGATATTTAGCAAGCTCTAGATCTCTGTATAACTATCTTTTTCCGTATAGCTTACTTATTTTGAAGTACGACTGCTTAATCAGTCGTTGGTCATTAGGTGGCGCTATAATTGATGTCATCAGGTTCCTCATGGCCATATGACAATATCTACAAAGGCTGTCAAGTTGAGATTGGGTCACAGGACTTAAGTGGGTATCGTATATAATTTTAATGTATAAGAATTCTTTAAATTAGAGTACTACTTTTTTAACTGCTCTCAAAATTTATGATTATCCATTACAGTTAGAATATAATGCCACTGATAAAATAAAAGTCGAGGAAAAAAGTGATTCAGTCCTCGATTTAGTTTTCAGTGATTTTAGTTTTGGTGATTTTTTGAGTAATTTTTGTTTCAAGAGAGTGAAGATTGATAAAATCAGATTTATTATAAAAATTAATTGATTCTTAAATATTCTATTTATTATTAACTGACTACAGAAAATAGCACTGAAAAATAAATAAGAAAATTGAAATATTAAAAATTGGAATATACAACTAGAAAAAATTAGAAATTTTTCATTTTATTCCCAATTAATAAAATAGTAAAATTATTTTGCTTTAGTTTAAATTTTAAAATATTCCTTTCTATGAGCGACCTCCAATTTGTATTGCATTCACATCGAAATGGGTTACCTGTTAAATTTAAGTAATAACGATGAAACTCTCAATTTTTCTCTGTTCGAATGTTATTCAGCCATACATGTTTCAATTTGGAAAAAGATTCCTAAAACTTCTGAAACAGTTATATAATTCAACAATAAAATTCATTTCCTGTGAATTTATTTTCATTTTATGTATGAATCTTTATTAAGCTACTGTTTTTTTAAGTCAATATAGAGAATTATAAATCATTAATAATAAATTTAATAAAATTATATCGATTAGTTAGTTAAAAGGATAAAAAGAAACAGTTATATTTGTTAAGAATTCTTTTTAAATTGTTTTTGAAATATTTGCTTTCAGCCTAGTTAAATATTTTCAATTCCAGCGAACTATATATATATATATATATATATATATATATATATATATATTAATTTACAAGTTTCATGATAAAAACAATAACAAATTCTTTAAAAGTATTGTTCAAAGAAATGTTCTTTGAAATTTATAGATTTTTTTATTATTCTTTTTCTCCTTAAGATGTATAAAAAAATCAACAAATGCATTTAGAAGTAACCATAGGATGATATTAAATAAGTATTATAGTTAATTGTTTATTTCGAGGTATTAAGGAAGGGGAGTTGGTTACACGTAAGTTTTACTCACATTAGCGACAGAAAACATAAATTTTAAGAATTGGTTTTTTCGAACGTGTTGAAATAATTTAATTTTACTTAAATGTTTCATTTAAAAACCACATACAATCAAATTCTGCTAATTCGTGGTAGTCGGGATTTAGTTACTCATCCGTAAGTTAAGTGTGTCATGTGCTACTATATTAGTGAAAATATAAAGAGATCAGAAAAAAATGTTAACACGAATCTCATAAAGAGGAAATAATAGTAAAAACCCGAATTAAATTTTCTCACCGGTTTACAGAGTTTGACTGTAATATCATACATACCATGTCAATTTTGCTACCAATTCATTAAAACTTGTTACTCCGCGTAATCAGCTACATCAAAAGAAACTAAAGTAATTTTTATAAACGAATCATTGAGAAGCAAGTAACATATAGCATATTAACTACATTTATTAAATCGAAACAATGAGAACTGAATGACAAATTTATAAAGTTGTTACACATTAATAACAAGAATACAAGTTGATTCACTGATTCAAATGAGGATTGTAATTAAATATGTAAGGGAATATTTGTGTGTATTCGAATATTATTGATGTGTTAAATGTACCTTTAACTTAAAAATAATCACAAATGAAAAAACAATTATGGCGAATAAAACTTGAAAGTTCAAAAATTTTATTAGACTAAGATACTTTTTTTGTGTGTATTTTTTGTTTTGATAAATATGCTTTTGCATGTTAGAAAAGTTGTTCTTAAAAACTTTTATTCATTATCAATAAAATTCACTTAATCACTGATGATTCCTTTAATCTTTGAAATTACTAATAGACACATTGATGAGTCTTCCTTCAGACATCTGACGAAAAGCCTGTCTGATCTGCACTGTAAGTAATTCTAAAGAGAGCTTACACGAACATTTTTTAAATTATGTGAGGCTTGATACAGAAAATTTAATTACAACATTTTTTCTCGTTCATAATTTCTTGACACTTTTTGGTCTCGTGGACTTTATTTAATTCAAGAAGGGAATGTGGAGTAAGTCTCAACAACACAACAACAAACTAACTCGGAATCCTACGTTTATCATTAAGATATTAAAGCTAAAACAATATTTAAGATTAAAACTAAAACAACATTTTTATAACAAAGAAAATTCCTTTCTCAAAACATTCCTTACATTTGCTAAAATTAAGGTAATAATTTGGTTGAATTCCAAAGAAAATAAAACGTAAGGGGTATTGTTGGAAACCACAACTATGTGTTTGTATGAATAGTTAAGAATTTAAAATGATTAGTGCCCAACTATGAAAAAATATTTAAAATTGTTTCACCTCATTAAAAGAGCTCTGTAATCGAAAGAAATATAAATTTTTTTAAAGAAAATGGACTTAATGATATTGTAAATCTAATGTAGCGTTTTAATTAAAAGTATTTGCATGTATAAATAATATAAATAGAAAAAATTATATGCTAAAGGAATTCCCTAGACACATTAATTCGAAAAATAATGATTCGACAATATTTTTTACTTTATTCCATTTCTTAATAACTATCCATACATTGTTATTTCAGTGTTTGGTGTAAAAGAGTTCTTTGTTTATGTTTTAAGAATCTCTAGATTTAGTACTATTAAAAAGTTTAAATATATATACAATGGTTTAAAAATATTCTTTATGTGAAAATATACACAAAGTTATGGTGGAATACATGATTTATTGTTTATTAGCGTCATAGAAGACGCAACATTCGGGCTATTGGGGGCGGCTTACGTAATTTTAAACCTTGGTAACGTGCCAACATTTGATTGGGTATCTTCCTCTTCAACAATCCACACCACACCTCTAGGAAGATATAGAACTATATGAGTTGCATTAACAGGGAAGACCAATGAATTTTTTTGAAGAAAGTTTAGTGAAGTTAAAATTACTTATTATAACTTTGAAGTTATATATAATTACTAAATATATTTTGAATTAAGGCTCTGAAAGATTTAAACCTAATTAAATTCTTTACAATTCCTTTTTTTGTAATTTTTTATAGTCATAATTTTGGAATTGATGAAATGATTCGGAGTTTAAAGATGTTTCGGTGAAATGTGATAATGATTTGTTTTTTTATATCATTAAAATATGCATGTTTAATTGATGCCGAGATATTGAGTAATCTTAAGAATTAAGATAACAAAAATTTTGTAAATGATTCACCTAAGAAGACAAATGTGTTTTCTTACCACTTTTTTTCTTTACTAAAAATCAATTTTTGGTTTAAATAGGAGTTTCTGTAAATTGTAATAAATGCTGTAATTTGCTTGAGTTCTAATATTATAATAATATATGCTAAAATGATCCTAACGGTGCCATAAATATTTCATACTCTACATCATTTTAAGAATTTATCAAGAATTCTTAACTATGTTTTCTCTTCTTTTATTGTAAGACAAAATATATTATATGCAACAAAACACATTTCAAACTTCTGAAATATATTCGTTATCAAGATAATTAAATCCGATACGTTTATTTCCTGATTGTGGCTACAAAAGTTTAATATGGTAAGATTAGTTTTCTATCAATAGAAAAATAATAAAACTGAATTCCTGATAACTTTATTCTTCACAACTGAAATTTTCGAATATCAGAAAATTAGTTTCTACTCATTTCAACAGCTCTTTTTTTAATTTGAGGAAAGGAAACTTTTTGCAATAAGAAATTCAACCAAGAAATTTCAAATATTAATGAAGAATCAGTTTGTTTGGAAAATCAATTTATGAAAAGAATAAATTCTTTTTGGAAGGAAATACAATGTCCGTAAGATTTAAACTAGTGAATTTAAGCAAAATGAAAATATTTCATTGTATAAAAATCAAGAGACGAAACTTATGTTGATTAATGGAAAATGTATATTATTTCTCAAAATAAATCTCACGAAACTGAAATCTTTAATCATAATGAAGTAATTTTAATTGATTAAAATTTAAACTGTAATTTAAGTAAACAGCTAATAGTTATAGAAATAAAAAATAATTTAGGGAATAAGAAAATGTCAATTGAATGCTTCCATATATGCGACATTAAGAGCTTCTATTAGGAACTATTCATTCATTAATAATTTGGTATATTTAATTTATTATAGGATTTTAATTCCAAAAATTTCATTCTATTAGTCGAAAATTTCATTCTTTCACATTACGACATATTATAATACACAGATTTGTTTGAATATATTCGCATTCAGAATATACTGCGTTGTAAAGTAAGAAAAAGCAAACTTCATTAATGAAAACTACTGCTAGGTACAACCATTTGTACATGTCTTTTTAAATTAGTATATGTTCTTAGTTTATTTTTAGAAAATAAAAAAAAGTAATTTTTGAATAAAGTAACTTTCCATTTTCAAAGTTTTCCTTTAAATTATTTGATAAATATCTAAGCATTTGTTTG
>BMAW01128737.1:0-23279 GCA_019974015.1 Nephila pilipes | reverse complement strand
TATATATAGGTTATCTCTATTAGGAGTAAACAGTTCTTCCGAGACAGGTAGATGGCGACCTAATTAATCTTATCCCATATCGGCGATGGGCATTGGAACGCTCTCTGGTTTTCGGAGCTTACTTCCGACGCGGGTAATGCGGAGGAGAAGAGAAGCGGAAAGAAGGGGAAAAAGAGAGCGATAACGAAATGTCACTCAGTTTTGTTTGGGAATAGATGGCGCTGCACGAGCTATCACATGACGCTGATTCGTGGTGCCATTTATCGAGTAACTGAGGAACTGGTTTTACTGTACATTGGAAAACAAAATTAATTATTTGATAATTAGCTAGAAAATCCTGTGTGCGTGCGTGCGTGTGTGTACATTTCTTTACCTTCTGAAGTTCACCAGGAATTAAATAACTACAGTTGTGAACTAAGAACTCAAAATAAAAATGAAAAACACTTCTATTTTTAATTATGAAAATATGAATATATATCCCTATCCTTTATTTACTAAATATATTGCTGTTCCAATATATTAAATCATAAATATTTTATGAACTTTTGTTGTTTACAGTTATGGTTTTACCATTCATTTTATATTAGAAGTACATTGGATTCTCAAAAACAGTTGTCTATTGAAAAACAATTTAGAAAGTTATTTTAGAATTTTTTTTCAATTCTATATAATTCTGTAATTATATTCTTATAGTCAAATTTATAGAGAGTAGAAAAAATGCAAAACAGAGATATGAAAATTAAGAAATATTGTTTTATGATTTTTCAAACACTTAAAAATGTATTTCAGTTTCATCTCAAATATAATTTTTTTTTTTTTTTCATTTTTTAACTATTATTTCTTTCACTTTTCCATTTTAGTGGAAAGTATTGTAATATTTAAATATTAATATGAATAAATTTTAATGAAAGAGATAGCGTAAATTATCTTGCGTGAATAAATTTTACTAATAATAAAATCAGATTTTCCAAAAAAAAATTGTTTTTTAATCTTTTGAGATTTACATTTGTGCTCCTTTTTAAATTTGATTTTCTACTTTCTCTGAACAAAATTGCATTTCAATGATTATTAAGTTATGAAAAATATTTATAAGATTTGATTTGTTTTAAATAGGTGTGATCAAAAGTAATTTAGTAATAAATAACTTAACTTTAAATATTTCCTGTTAATGCTTATTTTTATTGGATTGGATTTCAAAACATTAATAATGCATTTAAATTATAAAAGGATTCATCCCTTTCTAACTTTGAATTATTGTTTCATTCATTATATTTCATGAATTTATTTAAAACTTTTTTTTATTATTACAGCTGGTAATTCTTCAGCCAAAGATGTCTTTTCAATTGAAATAACAGAAGATGCGCCGACAGATGACTACTGTCAATTCGGTAAAGAGGAAACAATTGCTACAATTGTAATCGACGCTACCCTTTCGGACCTAAAACCTTCAGAAAAATTACACATTTTACAATCTGTTGCTTCTTATTTCACTATACCTGAATCAAGATTCCGACTTACTGCACTACACCGTGATGAAAGCTCTTTTGATCCATCTGCTGTTCGAGCTGGACCAGGTAATGCCCTTGAAAGAAGCCATGAAGGAATTCAAATTCAGTTCCGAGTAGGTTGTTCTGGTGATATTTCCTCAGAATATGAACCCGTCTTAGCAAATTTAGAAAAATCTGCTGCTAATGGTGAGCTTGCAGATTTATTAGGCTTTATGCTAGTTGGATGGCAGGTTTCCGGTACAGGTCGGGGTATACAACATAGTCGCGACAAACGAAATGTAACTCCGTTTCATGCGACTCCTGTGCCTAAAATGCATATTACTCGATGGCCGACCTATACCGAAAGAATTGATGAAAGCGAGACGAGAGAAATCGTACCAAGTATGCGAATAGTACCCACAATGTCATCACCCCATTTCTTCGATAGAACAACTTTTGATCATAGACATAGGCATCACCACGGACAAGAAGTTTTGCGAAGACAGAATATATTTCCATCTGTTGAAGTTCAAGCTTCACCAACTTATCGCTACCATCCTTTTCCCACGAACAAACATACATCGGGTGGAACTCCTCTTCCAACTCCTGTGCTGTATCCCGAGAGACCGACAACTGCTATTGTACCTACTAGAATTTATGAAATCGATGGAACTGTTTCAATTACAAGAGAGCGAACTGTTCAGGTATCTGAGGATATTTTATCTCGATGGTATGTTCCAACTAGTGATTTCACGACTGCTGATATTAAACCTACAAGGAGTCGAACTCAAGTAGAACCTACAAAACTCATGCCAAAGATGCCAAACTTTAAACCAACTGTTAATAGCCGAACTAAAAAGCTTTCTTTGGTGGCTGGAAAAGCTTGGAAGTATGAAATTCCATCAGATACATTTATAGACATGGAGGATGGAAATACTAAGGACCTAAAATTAATGTTCATGACTGCAGAACGTACATCATTACCTTCTTCTTCTTGGATACAGTTTGATCCTGAAATTCAAGTTATATATGCACTTCCACTCAGCGAAAATATTGGGAAACATGAATTTGTTTTAGAGGCAATGGATAGTGAAGGTGCATCAACTTTTGATAGAGTTGAATTGCATGTATGGAAACATCCAGAAGCAGATGTTTTCACTCATACATTTACTATGACTGTACGATACAATAAATGGCAGTATCCTGTTGGCATTGACTGGCAGATTGAAATATTAAATAGACTAGCTAAGTTATTTAAAGATTCTGATTATTCGAAATTGAGTGTAATACGCGTGACCTTGGATCCAGTGAAAATCACTTGGTCTAATGACTCGCTTGCTACTGACCATTGTCCTTTAGAAGAAATAAAACAAGTTTACGAGATTTTTGGCACATTTGATCATCATCCAACTAAAGAAATGAAGAAAGTTATGAGCCCAGAATTCCGGGTACAAGATATCAATGTAAAATACCAAGGTGCTTGTCATGGAGTTGTTACAACACCACCTCCACCTTTGAATTTCGCACCTATACTAAGAAATCATATAGGACGAATAAATGTCACAGTTGGAGATATAATTAAATTTAAAATCCCTGAAAACACATTCTACGATTTCGAAGATGGTGGCACTCGTCAATTACGGTTGTCTCTTCTCACTTCAGATAACGTGCAACCTCCGAAATCTTATTGGGTACAGTTCGATCCTCGCAGCCAAGAAATATATGGCATTGCATCTGAAAATGAAATTGGAAGGCATGATTTCTTACTAAATGCTGTAGATAGCGATGATCAGGCTGTTCCCGATTCTTTCATAATACAAGTGTATCGTTTGCCAAAACGAAAGAAGCCACCTGTTGAGTTTAGTGTTGAACTGAATTACGATTTTGATCAATTCCAATCCGACACAGATAAGAAAACTTTAGTTGCATCGAAAATAGCTCGGCTATACGGAGATCCCGATCCTCGTCATATGCTGATCACTAATATAACTCGCGGTTCCGTTGTGTATGCTTGGAGTAATAAAACGCTAGAAAATGACAATTGTCCAAAAGACAAGATTGAAGAACTTGTTAAATGCATCATTAATGATGACGGTACTCTGTCCCCAAATCTCATCGAAATGATGAGACCAGAATTCGAGGTTATTGGCGCCGATGCTGTTCCAAAAGGAATGTGTTTGGGAGGTGCACCGCCCACTTTCGTTACCATAACGACAACAACGCCAGCTCCTCCTCCCCCCGAAGACCTGGAACCAACCCTAAAAACATCGACAGACGACGATATATATATTACGACAATCGTACCAGCCATTGTCATAGCTGTTATGCTGGTCATTGCCGCCATTGTGGCTTACTTCTTGTACTGGAAAAAGAGGAAGGGTAAAATGAGCTTAGGTGATAAAGATTTCATTGGAAGTGGCGTTCCCGTTGTATTCGCTGGAGAACTGGAAGAACAAAAGCCAGATCTCGGAAAAGCTCCAGCAATAATGAAAAATGAAAAACCGCCTCTGTCGACGGACTATTTATTGAATCCTTTTCGGAGGGGCACTGCGGCTGTCCGAGACTCAGCTCCGGCCACCGCGGCTAAGACTCGCGACGGCCCCCCTCTGAGGGAAAGGAAAGAAACATCGACCCTTTACAAGCCACCACCTCCTTTTGCATCTAGCAGGGAATCAAAAAGCACACGTCCAAAAAGTACTCAAGCGTATAGACATGCTACCTATGTGCCACCTTAAAAAAAGATGTTAGTGTGATGTCCTTTAGATTTGAACAAAGTTTAATTATCAAAACCACCTTAAACCTGATTCTCGGGGTGATAGATTTTTCATGAAATTCTTTTTTCCCCTGATGTAGAAATTTTGTTGACTAATGTCAATGAATATTACTGTTCGATTATTAAAGATTATTTAATTCAGTCTTAATTCTGTAACTATTGCCGTGTAAGTTTACTGAACTATTAAAATATTTCATAACTCAAAAATGAAATGATAAAAGCATGTCTATTCGTTCAGAGTTGAGATTAAATAGAAATATTAAAGGGGTAAAAAACCTAAACTAGTCACCTTTTCAGCTGCTATATTTTAAATTTTAGGATCATGAAACTTTCTTATTAATTATATATGTAAGAATATTCTGTGACTTCATTCTGTGAAAAGAATGTAAATAATATTCATGCAACATAAATATACTATGTGATTCAAAAATTATATAAACATGAAAATATGAAGAATTCTTGTTACATGGAATTCAATATATTCATTATTGAATGAATACAAGTTTAAAATATTTACTGAAAGTCTTTAACAGTGTTAGTGATTTTATTTATTAAATTCTATATACTAATAAAAATGAAAAGGATCAATAATTCGTACTAATTGTTGTTATAGTGATTGTTTATTATATCAAATGAATTAAAATAATTTTTGTATTTAAAATGATTAGATCTGAAATTTGTAAATTAACTCGTTAGTTATAATTACCTAGAAAACTGTTAATGTTATTATAGCATACAATGTGACGAATGTGAAATATAATGTATGAAAATATAAGTATGCAAAATTTCAATTTTATGATAAACTATAATTTCCTTTCAATAGTTAAACGTTGTAAAGCGGCTTGAAACTTCTTTTTTTATTATTTTTTTTTTTAAAAAAAAAGGAAGGTTATATAATTTACGTTAAAATCAAAAAAAGTATTTAAATATTTGTTTAGAAAAACTTTTTTTATGAATTAGGGTTTGACTATGCTAAGTTTATAATTTGATCGGGATATTTTTTTGTATGATAATATAACAGTTCCCCCCTCCAAACACACAATACCACCACCAAAGAAAAAAATTTTTTTAATAAAAATTTTAAAAGAAGTAAAAAGTTATATTCATACTTCTAATAAACTATTTTAGAAATTGAAGTTTAAAATTCAGAAGTGTATAAAAATCAAATTATAATAAACATTTTAAATAAGTTAAAAGGGATCGTAAATAAAATTCTTACTTCTAAATAAATGTGTTTAGAAGTCGAAATTTTAATTAAAATTATGGTGGTTTTTGTAAAAATAAACAAAACATGGAATGATGCTTTCATTGAATGGGGGGAAAAAAGACAATGGAAAGAATGATCCTCCTTATTGTGAAAATTTGAATTCTATAACAGAAATAATTATTTTTGAAGAAAAAAAAACCGGGGGAAATGTTAATATCTTTTATTTAAAAGTTTATTTGCATTTATATTGGCTAAAAGAAATGTTTTTGTATAAGACAATCGTTTCACCTTGTGAATGTTGATCATTAAAGAATTCATCTAATTGTTAACCAGCATCAATTGATGATGTAAATTTCGCACAACTTATGATGACAATGTTGTTAGTTAACTGTCTTTTTGTCAGATATTTTGTTTTTATGTGTGCACTAAAAAGATTTAAGTTTCAGAAAATTGTGAGTTGTTGAATATTACGTCTAAAAAGGTCCGCAACTGTTCAGTCTTATTATATAATATTTAGTTGTTTATTTTTACAAAAAAAAATCTTTATTTTATCCCAAAAACGAAAAGCATAAGGAAGTTTCCTTATGATTATAAAGTTTAGTTCATAGGCTGATTTTATGTACATACTTACATTACACACAAGCATTAAATTCAATGCTTTTTTTCGTGCATCCTTTATCATCAGTAAATTGTGATATTTGTTAAAATTCTAGAAGTTTCATTAAAATGCTTTCAGTTTATATTTTAAACACTAAGCCATTGGACGAATTTTTGCTGTAGTTTATATAGCATTCAGCGCATTAACTAAGAATAGTATTATTTTAATATAAAACAACTAATTTTCCTCAAGATGTAAATATATATGGATTTTGACTCAAAATGTTCAATAAATAAATTAACAAGCATTTCTGTGACACTGTCTGCATTCACATTTTGCAGCACACACGTGCTTTTTTTCATCAAAGTATATACAAGAGAGAAGCCAAATAAATACCTTAAAGAAATATTTTCACGGTGGCTGAAGGTATATTTTATCTGTTTCAATCATAACAATCTTTAGATTATGTAAAAAAAAGAAGATTTATAATTGTAAATTTATTGATAACATATAGATCAATATAAAATATCAAAAAACTATTTAATGTTTCCAATTTAAAAGACAGGATAGTTTCTTCTATGTATTCTAATGTCATTAAGAGTCTTTTAAAGTAAAATAAAACTCGCCACACACATAATATACGCTAAGAAATTATTTTAAAGAATTTTATAGTCCGTTTTTATGTCACTCAGAATTGCTTCGATTCGAGCAATTATATAGAGGCCGTTCAAATATTATAACATAATACTATCAATTTCTGAACAAAAAAAATTACACCACAAATGAAACGCCAACTTGGATTAAATAAAAAGGTATTCATTCATTAAGAATCTCTATAAGTTATTATATTATGATTATTCGACATTTCTACTTCGTTAATGTAGCACTCGCATATTTCTAGATGCTGCTCAAAAATTCTAAAAAAAAAAAATGAAAGTTTGAATTAGAAACCTCCGAGTTTAAATTTATACATAGCATTAAATAAATTTTTCGTTTGTATAATTGCGGAAATAGCATTACTTCGGAATTTAATCGAAAATGCGTGACAGTTTTTTTCTCTTTCCGCTGCAAAAATTATTTGTTCTTTTTAAATGAGTCAGTGTAATTCATATTGAATCGATAAATGGGAAGGATGGTCTTATATTTTTAAAGCTTATGTGAAGATAAAACACTTTTCATTATTGAAGTTACAAAAGAATAACACGAAATCGAAAAATTGCCCGTGATATTTATGAGTTCACAAATATTTAAATGAATTAAATAAAACAACTGAATTTTTAAAAATATGTATTTTTATTTTTTGAAACATAAACCAATATATTATATCCCAACCAATATACTATTCAATATTTTATTTCTGATGCAAAGTTCTTTTTTTGTGGTACATAAAACTATATATATATATATATCGATGCACTTTTTATAAATATTATATTCTTTAAGTCTTGGATCTTATAGGATTTATATTTTTAAATAGACATTGCTTAGTTGTTTTTACAAAATTTTCATCAAATATTACACGTTTTATTCTGTATAAAAACTAGTATTGTTCAATACAACGAAATTACATTTGTTATAAGCTATGTCTTTATAGGATGTAAAGTAAGGTATTGAATATTTAAATGTTGATATTGAAAATGGGGGGGAAAGGTGCTTCAAAGATTTAATCCCAAAAAGTTGTTCATCGTCTTTTCAAAAATAAAACTCTGTTGTTCATTTGTTTGTAATAGTAATTGTAAAGTAAAAGAAAGGATCGTTTTATTTCATGTAAACATATGTAATCAAATATTCGTGAATAATCAAAGATTTCCCATTATCTCCCGCTCGCTTGAATGTTGTAAAATAATATTGTGAACACTTTCATTTCATATTAAGAATTGCTTTTTCATCGTAACAAGTGTTAGCTATGTTGATTTTTTAAATTTTTTTTTTATTTTGCTTATATGTTTGTAAATAAGAATGTTTATGCCAAATAATTAAAAACTTCGAAAAAAAATCCGTATCTGTCTCTATTTATTCTTTTGGTCGTATAACAAATCTGATCATCCCTCTCAAATCTAGAATGTAATGTGGTTTCTTGTCGCATGAACGCAAAACCTCTGTTCATGCATATCAGTCTCTCGTAACATTTAAAAACGATTAATTTCAATATTAACTTATTTAAACGGGTTTATTTTTCTTATTAAATTTTTACACAATGAGTTCTTGTTTTTATTCTTCCAATCGATCACTTTTGGCGTACCAGATCACTTTTCAATTTTTTACCGTTTGCTTCAATTTTTATTACATTTAGCTTAAATATATTCAATTTAATAATTCATCGTTTCCTTTAATTTTACTATCGGAAAAGTTTATTATTGTCCATTTCTCGATATTTCATCATTTACTTTAATTCTAACAATTAATTGAGTAATTTAATAATAATTATAAAAAAAAACGCACCTTGAAAAGCTAAATCTGTTTTTTGTAAGACTTTGCATAGAACTTTTTATTTTTCATGTAACTTGTATTCATATACATAAAGTAATTATTAATTCGTATTCTTTAAAAAGACTGAAAAAAAAATATAAAAGCTTTTGGAAATAAAACAAATGTTCCATTATTTGTTACTTTTAAGTTTGTTTTTTTAAACATCAATATTAATACATAAAATCTGTTTATTACATAATCTACAGGTATTTCATGGATCCTATGGTAATTTAAGAACCCTTTATTTATAATTTACAAATATCACGAAATTGTACTACATAGTTAAATAACAAAATGTTTTCTATTAAAATAGTTGGTTTTGAAAAATTTAATTCGAGTATTTATTGAAAAAAACTGCTCTACAACTTAGTCCCATACTCCGCTTTTTCATGGGCCGACTTTGCAAACAATTACATACATTGATTCGAGAAAACATGGAAGAATAAAATGTTAAGAATTTTTTTTTTTCATTCTAATTTTATATCTCTTATTTTTATTTCAATAAAAGAGTTTTCTTAAAGATCTACCAGAAAATAAGCTCACGAGCGACTATCTAAAATAGCCATAGAAACACTTTCAAAAATCAAAGAAATCCTTTTATTTAGGTGAATACTACTTTTTATTACTGTTAATAGATAAAATGCGCCATAAAAATAGTTATGACCTATTTTAACGTAACTGTATAACGTAATGTAAACAACTGATAAAAGTTATCGTGCTCTCGAGATTTTTTTTTTTTTTTTTGAAACTATTTTTCTTTTGACAATATTCAGGGTTCGGCTAGATTCAGTACAGTTCAAACAGATGTGCTTGAATCAACATAAAGAAAAAGTCAGTATTATTTTCCCAAAAGGTCAAAATCTGTTTATTAAATATATAAAAAAAATAATTTTTTGCAATAATTCTGATCGCGTGCAGAAAATTCTGAGCATATCTATATGATACTCTTAATGTTTGGCTGAACTTTTAATAATTATCTTATACACAGAATGTTTCAAAACTGATGGGCAAAAATTTTAAGGGATGATTGAAAACACCTAAACAAGCAATTTTCATAATAGAATGCATAAGCGGAGAGCAAGCGGCGAACAGCAAGACGGCGCTGTAATGAAAAGCATAAAGTGAGAGTTTTCTTACACATGACATTTCTGTTGTGGATTTCAGGAGGCTTGGCGACTTACAATAATCAGGAAAAGATCAAAGTTTGAAAAAAAATCAGAACTGTAATTGAGGTAAAATTATTTTATACTGTGGCAAATGCTAAAATATTCAGCCTTCGAAAAAACATTGTAATCGTCAGTCTTCAAAATTTGTATATTCTTTATAAGTAGAAGAATCAGTTCACTGACAGGCAGACACAATAAACGGAACCGACTATTTTTGTCGGGGAACATAACCCTCTCGGGTTTTAATCCCCTGTGAATTGGCTATTATTTGAGGTGAGACTGAATTTTCGTTTTACACTTTCCCAGAAGTTAAGATTTAGATATTAAGATAATAAAATAAAATTACAGTGTAATAGCTTTTTGGAAAATAATAAATTAATTTTGAAAAATATGCTGAATATATATTATTAATATTAGAATATCACTAGTTGAAGTACAAGTGTTGTTAAAATTTATCCAAAAGAGAAGATGGTTGAAATTCACGAGTTTAGGCTTAGGATATTGCAGCAGTAGTCTATTGGATTCCTGCTTGCTTGTTCAGTCTGGTCGCAGTGAGAGCGCGCTCTGTGATTGGTCAATGGTGTGGTGTGTTAATTCTGTATATATAGGTGGGTGCATAGGGGTGAGATTTTGTAATGCTAAAAAATCTCCCAATCAAAATTATTTTCTTACTTACAATCATTATTAACAAAATTCTCTTTTTTAATCATTTCCCAAAAACCTTGAAAACAATAATTTTCCTTAAACCAGGCAAAAATGCACATCTCCCAGATAGCTACAGACCCATCTCTCTCCTCTCTACCCTTGGTAAATTAACCGAATCTATCAGCCTTGAAAAACTTTTATAACCACTAATAATCTTAATAACCCTAATCAATTCGGTTTCACCCTCCAATTATCAACTCTTCACCCACTCCTCAAACTCACTGAAATTATTTCATCAGGATTCCAGAAAAAACAATCCACCGGAGCAGTATTTTTAGACATCGCAAAAGCATTTGATAGAGTTTGGCTGAATGGATTAACCTTCAAAATGATCAATGATAAATTTCCCCCCCCCTCATACTCCTCATCCACTCATACTGTAATGAACGTTTTTTCCAGGTTAGAATAAATGACACCCTATCTACCTCACGCAAAATTAATTCTGGAGTAGCTCAAGAAAGTTTAATTGGCCCATTTTTATTTAATATTCCAAATTACTCCCTTATAACACTAAATATGTACGCAGATGACACTGCTATTGTCGCAAAATTTAAAAACTCCAAAACCGTAACTTTTGCTCTCAACAAGCACATTGTGCTACTCCAGGATTACTTCAATAAATGGAAAATTAAAATTAATGTCGATAAATCCCAAGCTGTAATTTTTACAAAAAGAAAAACTAACCCTCCCCCACCCACCTTCTTCCAAAAACAAATTCCTTGGGATACCTCCGCTAAGTACCTGGGCCTCACATTTGATAAACATCTAACCTGGAGAGAACACATCACCAACACAAGAGAAAAATTTCGACGACTCTCACACAAAGTTTATCCATTAATCAACAGGAAATCTACAATGAACCTCCAAAACAAAATTCTAATCTACACAGCAATCATGAGACCACTTATCAGCTATGCAAGCCCAATCTGGGCTTACTGCGCTAAATCCAATCTAAAAATTCTTGAAAGCTCCCAGAGCTCTACTATTAGACAAACACTTTTCTATTTCTTGAATGGTTTTATTGCTCGAGGTATCAATTTTTTGGTAGAAATTTCCTGATAATTTTTTAATGAATTTTTTAAGTGTAGGAAGTTTAATTGAGCATCTGATGTCTGTGTTTCTCATGTACCAGTGTGCTCTCACTATCATTCTAATGGTGGAATTTTGGGATTTTTCTAATAATTCTAGTGTTGTGTCAGCACAATGCGACCAGACTGAGCTAGCATAGGTCAGGATAGGTCTTAGTATCAGGGTGTAGATAAGCAATTTATTACGTCTACTTAATGTAGATTTACGCGAAATAAGGGGGGAAATATTATTTACTGCAGAATTATACTGCTTTTTAATTCGTAGAACGTGTTGTTTAAAAGTGAGTTTTTTATCCAACGTTACACCAAGATATTTGGTGTCTAGAGACCAGGGTATATTTTTGTTTTTCAGAAAAATGTCTGGTTCTATTTTTCTGTAGTTTCTGGAGAAGAAGACGGCCTCTGTCTTGGAAACGTTCAGGGCTATTTTCCAAGTTGAGTACCATGCTTCTAGTTTCTGTAGGTGTTCGTTTAGTGCTTGGCCTATTTTTGGTGAAAATTAGTGTCTAGCTAGTATCGCAGTGTCATCTGCATACATGCATATTTTTGTATTTTGGTGTTTAGGGATGTCGTTCACGTAGTAATTGAACAAGGTGGTTGAGAGGATTCCTCCTTGCGGGACTCCAGCTTCAACTTTTCTTAGATTTGATAGTTGTTCATTAGCGGTGACTTGAAAGCTTCTATTGCGTAGATATGAGTTTATTACTTTTACGAGATATGCAGGGGGGTTGTAGTTGATCATTTTGAAGATTAAACCTGTATGCCAGACTCGGTCAAAGGCTTTTTGGATATCCAGGAAGACCGCACCAGTATTTTGACTTTTGTAAAATCCAGTCTTGATGAATTCCACTACTCTGAGCAGTTGGTGTGATGTGGATAATTTCGGGACGAATCCATGTTGTTCGTGGATGATGATAACGTGGTCTTGTAGAAGTTTTGATAGTCTATTGTGGATTATTTTTTCGGCTAGTTTGGTGAGGATTGGTAATAAGGAAATTGGTCTGTAGTTTTCTGGCCGGGTAGGATCCTTACCCGGTTTCAGGATAGGGATGACAACAGCGGTTTTCCAGAAATCCGGGAAGTAACCGAGATCTAGCATATTGTGAATGATGTTTCTTAGTTGAAAGATGCAGAGGTGTGGCAAGTTTTTTATCATTTTATTCGTGATGCCTTCTCTCCCTGGTGCTTTTTTGATTTTTATTTTCTTTATGTAATCTGCAATTTCTGAGGCTAGTGGTGGAGGGTAATCCAGATTTTGGAAACTTTCTTCATTTTGTAGATAGTTATGAACAACATCCTTTACGTTCTCCTCGTGAATAGGTGTGTTTATGTCATTTAATGTGAATTGGTTTTGAAGTGAATCTGCCAAAATTTCTGATTTTTCAGTGTTACTAAGTGCGATACTAGCTGGGCCTTAAAGGGCGGAGATAGGAACTCGCTTTTTTCTGAATGCTTGCAGACACAATAAAGTGAATTATTACACCACTTTCTTAAACAATTTATTTGTATTGTAATTGCTAAATGCAACAGTAATTCAAAGGTAGACAATACTTTTCTCCTCTTTTTGTGATACAATTTTAATTGTTTTAGCAATCTGCCTGTCAATAAAATTATTTAATTTCTTATATTTCATCAAATTAATTTTAAAAAATGAATTACGTTTAAACGCAATACCAGAAACTCCTGTTTCTTTAATTTGCTTTTTTGGGTATTAAGACTTTTTTATTTTTAAATCAAAAGGCAAACGTGCGCGCGATAAAATTATTTAGAATACATAATTTTATAAATATTTTTATAGGGCTCTTAATAATGCAGATGTAACATTTTTAGGTACTTTTTTCTTATGTCATAAACTACAATGGTAGACTTACCATTACAATAATAATAATTGCAAAAGATGCAAAAATATTTGGTAATCTCGAGAGATAATTTTATTAAGTATTTAAGTGGAGAAGCCAATAGGATTCCTTACCCATGGCTCCACAAGACTACTGCTGCAATATCCTAAGCTTAAACTCGTGAATTTCAACCATCTTCTCTTTTGGATTAATTTTAACAACACTAGTACTTCAACTAGTGATATTCTAATATTAATAATATATATTCAGCATATTTTTCAAAATTAATTTAATATTGTCTAAAAAGCTATTGCACTGTAATTTTATTTTATTATCTTAATATCCAAATCTTAACTTCTGGGCAAGTGTAAAACCAAATTTCATTCTCACCTCAAATAATAGTCAATTCACAGGGGATTAAAGCCCGAGAGGGTTATGTTCCCCGACAAAAATAGTCGGTTTGGTTTGGTTTGGCACCACAATTTCTGGAGTGAGCTGATCAATCAGATAATGTAAAATTACAAAACGTTAAGATTCTGCTACTTCGGCAAACATTTTTTATTTTGATATTACAGCATGGCATGTTATTAAGAAGATTTCGATATCTCCCGACATGTTCGCCAAAATTTTATCAGTGGTTTTTAGCGGAAGATACACCAGAAAGCACAAAATTCACAAAAATTCTTGCATTGTAATTTTTAAACCGTTATAGTTTGAAAATAAATTGATGGATTCAATCGGTCTTTTTGACATTGAAATTTTATTTCATATAGATTTTCACCTATTAAAATGTTTTAGTATTTTTATCCAAAGCTAAAATGTTTGCATTATACGTAGAAAGGATAGAAAAATAAATATGAAAGATTGTTAATTAAACATAGAGTTTTTTTCTGTTGTAGAAATTTGTAGTTCGGTGATTGTTTATTTTCGCATTGTTTCTTTATTTACAGACTGTTGAACGGTAAAATAAATTATCTGGAAAACGAAAACTAAACACGGAAGCATCTTTAAAACAAGTTGTGGTTTTGGGAATTATTTTCATCTGACCATATTTTCATCGTACTTATATAAAAAAGGCAAGTTCCTGAGGTCCCCTGATATAATCCTTAGGGGCAGGGTTCCCGGCTATACTCCCAGACGCTGGGTACCCTTTATGCAGGAGCTAAAGTGGGACTATTCTGTCATTCTCGGTCACCACACGGGTCACACATATAAAAATTCATATATTAGCTAAAGTGATCGATTGATAGGATTTGTTAATGTCGCACTAGAAGGAATAAGAGGGCTGGTAGAGACGGACCTCGTAATTTTGAACCTCGGTCAAGTGACACGAACACCTGAGCTGCTGCCTCCCTCTCCAAACTTCCACATCACGCCTATTGAGCAGTCTTTGATCATCGACGGATTTTACGTGCACCAACCCTTGATGCATACCGTCGATGTATCAAATCGGTGAGATATATGATGCATTGCTTTTGGTCATTTATAAGAGCAAATATCTTGATAGTTCAGTAAGGGATAAAGGATCTGTTCTATTTACGTAATCGAATTTCATTGTTCTGTCATTACATAATGAAGTATTAAATCATTCCGATTCCATTAAAAAAATCATGCAGGGAAAAATTATGATATTGCATTGCAGTCTCTTTTTATGGATCTGATAAAGTGATGCATCACTTTAATGCCGTCCATGCTGGTGAATGTGAAAGTTATTGGCTATGCTGCGCCAAACAAGACTTAACTTTGATCTTGACATGAACAAAGACAAAATTGGTTGGCAAGAAGGTTCGAAAATAGAGGAGGATCGCTAGGGTAACCCGAGGTTGCGTCATCCGTGTTTACCAAAGACATTAAACCCCTTGGAAAAGAAAAAAAGATCACTGGGGTGAATCGGAGTCTCCATGCTGGTGAAATGACATCCCCGAAACAGATGCAAATAAATATTTTCAATCAATAACTAGACAGAGTTCATCAACCAAAAAAGACAATTGGATCATGAAAAGGAGGATGAGTCCATAATCGGTGCATAAGAAAAATAGAAAATTGAATTCTTTTCTCATTTGATTGACACACCGCAATCCGTTCCTTAGAACAAAAATTCATCTAACCTGAAAAACATCACAATTACTTCTGTTTTTATATCATGAATGATAACTAAAAGATGTTAGTTCTTCGGCAATTTTGGTCAATTGCATAGACTTGGAAACCGTTTTTACAGATGGAGAATTTTCGGATATAAATAACATGGAATTATATGATTAAATATCAGTGGTGTTTTCTCTATTGGAAAACTATTTACCACTATTGAAAGCTTTAAAATTGATAACTTATATGAATTTAGCTCTAAACATGCTCATGAATTTTACTAACTCTTTCAATAAGTAATGCTACCTTGGAACGTAGTTTCTGAACTATAAAATAATGAACTATTTGCGAACATTTCAAACAGGATTGTCAGAACTCGCTGTATTAGGATCGAAGTATGGAACAAAGTAGCCAATAACATATTCAGTATTTCTGAATCAATTACAGAATTCTCTGATCTAAAAGTTCGTAAGAAAATTTGTCTGAATTATTCTTCTATTGATTGCTTCTTTTTACGTGAAAGATAAAATATACGAGTGTAATATACTTATATGTAACTTAACAATAAGTATTTGGATCAATTACTGAGTTACAATGGTATTTTTTCCCCGAGATTCGCTAACAATGTAAAAAAAGACCAAATATCTTTTTTCAGTATGCGTACATCTTAATTTCGTAGGGATGTAATATTTTAATTTTGAACAAAGCGGTTCAAAGGCTAAATCCGACTCTGACAAGACACAAGGAAGGAACACGTGTACTGTAAACGTTTATCGAATCTCCCTCGAGGTTTCATATCACATTACACACAGATTAAGTACATTCTAACTCCGAACTTCAATCTCATGGTGCCGCAAATAAAACATCTTTCTCCTTTGGTGCTTACATCTCAATTGATAGCGAATCAAGGCCCAAAAATGTGCAAGAAACATTTGGTGTTATATAACAGTAGCATGAGCAACAATTACTAAATAATCAGAAACTCATAATATTAACACTAATTTTTTAAAAAATCAAAACCTGAAAATATCCAAAATATTTTTTTACACTTCGTTATATAAATTAAAAACATAATCACTCAAATTCAAAGTGCGTATTAATTTGTTGTATCAAACAAATCGCGATATTGTTTTATTAGTTTTTTAATAGAAAAATTTCTTTGCATGCTCAACGAACTTCTTTTTTTTTTTTTTTTTTTTTGTAATTATTATTTCAGCAATAAGGCTCACCTCGGTTTTTGACATTCTACGAGCGCCTAGAGCGTGAATCGCTCTTCTTGTACGGATCTTAATAAAACTGTGATGTAGCTTGGTGAAGATCGATTTGGAGCTTGTGTGGAGTTTTCGGAGGCTGGTTTGCTATTGGTTGTGCTGGAGTAATGCTGAGCTGCTATTGGTTGCTAATGAGATGAGTGGCGAAACCTGCAAATATGCACTTTTGATGTGAGATAGCTTGGAAGTCCAGTGTTGAGTAGCTGTTTTCCTGTTGGTTGGAGGGGAGTGGCTAATTCAATTGCTATTGGTTGTTTTTATTGTGAGTTAAGAATGACTGTTTTTATTGTGAGCTGACTTTAGCAATCATTCTGATAGTGGAACTTCGTGTGTTTTCAAGAATTTGAATATTAGTTTTACTGGCGTAGGCCCACTACGGACATGCATTAGTCAAAATTGGTCGGTATGTGGTTGTATTAACTGAAATAATTATTAGAATTCTGTTGATAATATTGCATCCCATTCTAATTGCCAAAATAGGAAAGAAAATTTATATCAAGACACATGATTTTATTAAGAGTTTGGTTTTTATAACTAAAAGACACAGATTGTAATATATATTTATTTTATATTTATATAGCTCTCGTATTGCTTTTAGAACGAAATTAATAAAAACTAAGGGAAAAAAAACAAATTTTATATTTCTATTAAAACACACACACACAGACACACACACACACACATATATATATATACTTTTTATATATTTACCAGATTTTATTTACAAGATTTTATTTGGATTACTCTCACTTTGAAATCAAATGTTTTAAAATCATTACCTTAACTCAATTTTTGTTTTGAGTTAAACAATTATCTATAACAAGTGTATTCAACTTCTTACACTTTGGGAACTCTTTGAGCTTACCGTTTTCTTGAAGGAACCTCTTGATCAAAGTGCAGAAAAAATAGGATATCGAAGCTTTATCCTATTAAAATTAACAAAATTATTCCTGCATCTTTTTTTTCTTATCACAACACAAACTTCTTAATAAGATAATGAAGGGAAAGGTAGCTAATGGCGTGTTTTTTTTTTTTTTTTTTTTTTTAAAATGTATTCTATCAATAAATAAAAACAACAATATTTTAAATTAAAACGAAATTAAAAAAAAAAAAAAAAGAAAGAAAATATTTAATGACCTGGCTGGAATTGTTTTTTATTTCAAAGTATTTTAACGCCCAGAATAATTGATAAAATCTGCAACCTAATGTCCTGTTCAGTAACCAATCTGTTTCTGCATTTTGTTTTTGTCGCAGCGTACAAAGCGAACACGTTTTCACATACATAGATCGAAACAAATGACATTAGATGTTTCACAACTCTTTTGGCAATTTCAGGATATTCTTCTTTAATGTCAATCCAAAAATGCATAGTATACACTTGACTAAATTTTAGTTTCAATTCAGTGCCGGTCAACATATCAATTTGAGAAACATCGACTCAGTCAAAGAATGGAGACATATATGACCTAATGTGTCTCGATTAATGTACTTGAAGCCCGTGACTTTTATGAAATTCAAGATTTTATTTTATCCAAAAAACATTTATTTATACTTATTTTTTATAAGCAAACTGCGTTTAAGAATTCAAGCTTGTATAAAAATTAAAATTTTACTAAAATTTTGGCGCTTCGATACAGAAAATAATGATCACTTACGGCACCCCTGTCAAAGTTCCAAGGAACCCAGGTTGAAAACATCTGATCTATAATAAAGGCTTACAAAAATTTAAGGTAATGATAATTTTAGTTTGTACAAGTAATCTCGTTACAGAATCATTAACATAACATGCATGCATCAAACGCTCACGATAGAAGCTTATAAAACACAGAATGAACAAACAAAAGAATAAATAGTATGCATGTCAAATATTTGTATTGAAAGGTACAAAATTTACATTTTATTCCCAAATCAAAGGCAAAGAAAATCAAACCATGGTTAATTTTTCTGAAGTCAGTCGCTGAAAAGTTCCTGTTACTCTAGTACGTCATGTATGCAAACAAATAAATAACAAAATCTAAGATTTAATAAATCATATTTTTCTAAGAATATAACGCTATTTAATAGAAAAATAATTCGATATAAAAACCAACGTTTTTAAAAACAACGTTTTTATATGGTGGCAAAGTTTATTAAAGAAAATTATTGAAATATTAGTTAAAACTGTTGGTTATTTTTAACTTTAAAATTTACTTAAAAAAGAGACATTTGTGAACGTATTAAAAAATTCATAATACTCATAAAATCAAAACATGCATTTGAAAGTTTGTAAGCCATTCTATTAAAAAAAAAGGGGGAACCAGAATTCAGAAAAAATTATTGTGATAAGACATGGTGCCAAATATTGGAAACTTTCTTTCTTGCTCATGATTATTGACTAAAAGTCAGCAACCCTTACTATCTCGGAGATAGTAAAGGGAGATAGTATCTCCCCTTTGTGAGTACAATAGTTTTACGAGGCGTCATGTGGTGTGGGGAGTGCCCGGTGTTTTCAGAGGGGGAAAATTTTTTTTCCTCAATCCTAAAAGCGCCTAGAGGAAAGAATATTTTGACTTATTAAAATTATTGAAATATTAGTTAAAACTTGTCGCAAACGTCTAAATATTGCATTGTTAGGCGAGTACGAACGATTCCCGAAATTTCAAAGCTCTAGCTTGATGGGAAGTTGGTTAAATTAACGATCGAAAATTTGATGACACACACACTCACACACACACAAACACACACACACCAAGTGAAATTCAGAAAAACGTTGTAAAATAAGACATAAAATATGGTAACTAATTTTATGAACTTTATAAGGAAAGCTATATTCTAAGAAACTTCACATAATCGTAATCTACATTTGTATTCAAAAAATAATTAAATCAACCTTAAATAATAAATTTATCTCAATCAAGTAACTTTGTCCACACAATCTCATCGTAATAGAAATTTGTCGATTATTCTCGACTTTTAATTATGTAAAATAATGTAGTGGGGGGGCGGGATTTACACTTATGGATACTCTATTTTCAATTATAAGAAGAGAATAACATTTTACATGTATATGAAATTAACACGAAATTCATTGGAGTCTCTCAATAAAAACAAGTACTTGTTTCGTACTAGGATCATTTCTAAAGAATCTAAGTTATTTATTTATGTTTTGGCATTGAGATTGAAAAAATCAATTACTGGAAAAGAAGAGACGAGGATGATAAAATATCAATAAGCATTTCTAAAATCATAAAAATGCAATTCGTCCTTCGTATATATGGTTTGGGGAAATCTCGTTTGCCTACCTTCATCAAACGTCCTTTTTTTTTTTTTTTATTTTAGAAAGGTGAAAAGACAATTCAATAGAAATTAAAAAAGTTCTATGCAAAGAACAGATTTAGCCAAACAAGGGGGATCTACACACACAAAAAAAAAGCTCCTTTGTTGGCTAATAATTGTAAATCAATATTAAAATCATTTGACCACAAAGCCAAACTAAAAATGTGTAGTTTGAAATTCTCGAGGGGAAAAAAAGGCTGCTTCACCACTAAATAAGGTTATTTACTTTCAGTCTGTCCTTGATTCCAGTTTAAATATGATTTAAAATAATACATAAATAGATAAGTAAATAATATACTTAATTTTTATATTTGTTTCACTTCAGTCCAATAAAAAAAATTGGGGGAAATTTATGACGATATATTTTTGGAAATTGAGTTCATTAGTGGTGAAAGCAGGTATCAGACACATATTGCATATACTTTATTTCAATCCAATAAAAAATTCAGGAGAAATTTATTACGACGTATTTTTGAAAACTAAGTTCGTTACTAATGAACGCAGGCATAAAAAAGAAGAAAAAGTTAATTTTTGAAAAGTGGTCAGGTACGACATTTATAGAGTATAGAAAACAACAGCCCCTTGGGTGGCTAATATTTGTTGGCAGAGCTTCATTCATATAATATCCATTTAATAATTTTCATTCTGCCTTAGTTGCTATACAAAAGAGAGGAGGGAAAGCTAATTCGAGGTCGAAATCTTGAAACAAAATTTATAAGAATTGAATATTTATTAACATCGCAATTGGAAGAAACATGAGAGCTATTTATTGTTTTTTAAATTTGAAACAGGGTGGCGGTTCTAGGAAAATAGGCATCGAACCCTCGGTTCGACTAAAACATCTCTAGCCACAAAATAGCGAGCATAACCATTCGGCTACTCCATACACTGCTTCAATGCAGTAAAATAATGTTTCCGTTCTTGAGAAATGTATTAGCCATGTAAAATTGTTCACATATCTAAGAAACAGAAAAATTTTAATGCAATAAATTTTTTCTCTGTATTCTTCATTTAATCATAAAAATTCGATACATTTTAATCTGATTCCTACAAAAGGAGTTTTGAAAAAAATAGTAATAAATGGTCACGCACATAATTTATGTAAATGTGCATTCAATTTTATCCTAAAAATTTGAACAATCTTCCTTTAGTTATAATACAATTTTTTTTTAAGAAAAAAAGCAAATTTCTTCTTTCTCTCTCTCTCTCTCTAAACAAAGTATCTAAAATATCTATTGTTTATTTTAATAATTAATAAAGTAATTTGCATAGTGTGTATTTTTAAATACTCAGTAAAAATAGCATAAAAAACGAAGGATTACTTTTTTTTTTTTTTTTTTAAGAAATCGTATAGGAAGCTTACTTTTTAAACACTATGAAACCACATACATGTCTGTAAAACCAGCTAGACAAACTTTCAACGGATGTTACGCAAAAGTAAATAAAACTTCAAAAGAGGAATTCTCAGATCACCAACTACAAAATTCCTAGAAATCGGACGACTTCACCGGAAAGGATCATAAATCTTTTGTCGACGTGTCTTTACCATGTATCCTTGCACACTAAAGCGAGACTTTTAATTTTGCTTTCCCCTCTTTCCTTGTTTACTTTGCTGACTCAACAAATTACAAGCAGCGAAATAAATTAAATTTCTTAAAAAAATACGTAATTAAAAGAGCATAAAAAAAGGAAGGATTCTGTGGAATTACTTTTTTTTTCCGATTATTCAAAGTATTTTTATGATCAATTTAGTGGGCCGAATGCAAGTTTTCAGATCTTTAATAAAAATTTAAAAATACTTGCAAAAATCAGAAAAAAGAAATAACTCCACAGAAGCCTTCATTTTTCAATGCTCTTTAAAATGCACTTTATTCCATGCAGTTAAAATAAATATTCTAGATGTGAGACTTTAAGTACGTAATTCCATAGGATTAACTACAGGTAGAGAAATTCGTGGTGGCGTGAAGACGGGAGCCTTAAGCACAGTTAAAGGTCGCGAAAAGTTTTCGCTTTCCATTCAAGAAATCTTCGAAAAAGCAAGATGCTCCTATTCTTTCCCCCTTTTAAGACGCGGGTGGTCGACAACAGCCCCTTGGGTTGGATATTTTTATTACTTGGGGAGCTGTAAGACTGGAGGGGCTGTAATTGCAGTGTGGGGTTCCGATTATTCAGATCAGAACTTGGAAGGCGTTCGACCGATCTATTGAGTTTCAATAAAAGTGTTTCAACAAATGAAGAATAAAAAATATCGCTTGAAAGAAATTGGCGGGATAAAAGTTGAAAAATGTTTGTTTACTTCAAACAATAGAAACTTTTTTCTATTATTTTTAAAAAAATTTTAGAGAAAAAATCAATTTTATTTTAATATTACGATTTTAACTGGGAAAAGGCATCCTAAATTCGATGTTGAATACGAGACCAAGAAATACAAGATAGTTTGCATGTTTTGAAGAAAGTAATGATTAGTAAAATGCCGGCTTGGCTAGATTCTTACAGTCCGTGTCCAGAAATAGCGCCGCTCTCGTGTCGTTGTCACACGCGTAGCGTTTAACCCCGACCTGTGACCAATTTGTTTCTTTTACAAGGAATGACGTATTATTATACACGATAGTTAAATTTGTGAAATGAAAACTGAGATTTCTTTATTTAATTATATTTTAAATTTAAATTAAAGTGCGATTTTTTTTTTTAATATTTTTAATTTAAATAAATTTAAATGCTTAATATTATATTTTTCTCTTGAATGAAATTTTTCGGCATGAATCTAAATTTTCTTCCATACCGCACTCACTGCAGAACAACTTGCTCCAAGCCAGAGGTCTTCAAACTGGGTTCATTGGAATTTTGACAGGGTTTCCGCAAGAGATCTCTATATTTGCTTAATCAAAGCGCCAGAATTTTAGTAAAATTTTAAATTTTATAGGAGATTGAATTCTCAAAAGCAGTTTGCTTGTAAAAATAAATATTTTAAGGATAAAATAAAATCATAAATTTCTTAAAAGTCAGGTGTTTCAAGTACATTAATCAAGACGCATTAGGTCACATATTAGTATGCGTTCTTTGGCTCAGGTGAAGAATCACCCACTTATTTCATTATTTTCAAGGTAAAAAGTAAAATTGGCGCCACTCTTTCAAAAATTGAAATTTTGGGCAGAATTTATTCTGAAAGATAATATTAAATGCTTTAGTAATTTGCGTAATATTTTAGTAGACGGTGACGCTGATCCCGATAAAAATTAGTTTGGTCAAACATTTATCAGATCTGCAAATAACATTT
>BMAW01128715.1:3059-29198 GCA_019974015.1 Nephila pilipes | reverse complement strand
AGTCCATAATTATAGTAAAATATAACATCAATTATTTAATTTGAAACTATAAACTTGAAATATATGTATACAAATCGAATGTAACCTGAAAAACATCATAGTTGTAATTTTTCTTTTTAAAAGATGGAGAAGCATTTTAAGTTGTTTTTTTTTATCTCAAACCTAAAATACTAAGAAAATAATTTCTTTTTTTTTTGAAGCTAAAAGAAGAGTTGTTTCTCCAAATTATATAAAGTTTTTATATTAAATGCATTGTGAGGCGAATAAAGTACTTGTTTATCACAATCCTCTTTTCTAAATAGTTAATCAATCAACTAAGTCTACGTGGAAGAGAATTTTTTCGTTTCTTTTCTGTTCGTTTTCTATGACCGTTTTGTTGAATAAAGCAAGACACTTGTCCGTTCTTTTATTGAACAGTAGTACAACTCATCCTACTTTACTTTTGTTTGAACTGAACGGGAACATAAATATTTCGAAGTAATACAATACTTTACTCACTGATAAAATTCCTGCTAGTTACTTTTAAATTTATTTTAATAATACCTTGCACATATTTGATGATTGTTTGAGTGTTCATTGACATCGCACTGAGATGCAACACGAGGGCTTCTGGCGACCGATCTCATCATTTCGAATCTCATTGAGTTGATGAGGGAGACCCTTGAGATGGTAACATACTCCTTAGAAGTCAACACCGCTCCACCGGTGGAATTTTGGACCTTAACCAAATTTAACGTACATAAGCCCCACTACAAGATAGATCGCAATGGAATCAGGACTCGAACCCTTCATCTACCTCCCCGCTATTATTCGTGAGATAAATATTATTATGACAGTTCTGGGACCGGTTTCTTTATTAACTTCAGAATCGTTTTTTTTTCTAATTAGCCAGGTAGACAAGTCATAAATAGGGGTTTCTTTTATTTGATCGGATGAATCCCACATGTAACACATCGATCAATAACTCCCGAGTCTAACATTGAAAACAACATTTTTTTTACAAAATTTTTTTTTATTCATCAACATAACACCTTTTGTTAATCACCTTTTAGGGTGATACAATCGTTCCAACGCTTTTCCAAATATTTCCCCCACACACACAATTTTTTTTTTTTTTGCAAGAAATATTTTTTGTTGCGAGTAAACAGCTTTCTCAATCATCGACTCGTTGATGTTTTTGTTCCATCGAAAGCAATCGTGGCACCCACTTGGAAAAAACCTTTTTCATGCTCACTTTTTCATGAAGGATAGTAAATACACTTCCATATGATAACTGTGTCATCTCAGCAATCTCACGGAGCTTCACTTTACGATCTTTCATTATAATTTTTGTCACTTCACTCACATTTTCCGGTGTAACGGCTTCCACAGGTCTACCCGAGCGTTCCGCGTCATTTGTGTCGGTAGGACCACGTTTAAACTCGGCAAACCACCGACAAATCGTTGCTTTTGATGGACAAGAGTCCGGGTAACATTTTTCAATCCATTGTTTCGCTTGCACGGTGTTTTGACCCATTAAAACAATGTTTTATCAGAACACGAAACTCGGTTTTTTCCATTTTTTAAACAAACTACAAAACGACTTTACTCCAACCTCGATAACTCAGCTGTTTCTGGTCCGATCGACTTAAAATTTTGACACGTTTCAAGCAAAGGTTAGTACTCTAGAAAGACTTGGTTACTGGTTTACTACGAGTGCCATCTCTGGGTTAGTCTCGGGAGTTATTGATTGATGTGTTAGAACCATGGATTCATTATTGAAATTTACACCATGTTCAATAGGAATTTATGGACGAGTTTATAAGAAGAACATCCCAGTTTACCAAAAATGTATAGTAATATTTCCTAGCAAGAAATACTCACCGGACAGACATTTTGTCCCTTAAATAGAGGTGTACCTTTAAAAGAGGTAAATAAATATGCTATTCAAAAGGATCGGGACCGACAGAATTATTCTTTAAATAGTGGTGTCTCTTACAAGAGGTACTTCCGTATTATTGCTTTACTTCCATTTACCACTACATATTGCTGTGAATCAGGAATTTCTAATACTGCAACGAAGACAATGCACAGGAACAGACTTGACGTTACCCCAGACATTGAAGTCCAACTTCTTAATATTATACCTGATACCAAGACATTTGAAATTTAAAGATTCAATATTATCGAAGTTAGTAAATACTTTATTTTAATTCTTTTTTTGTGTGTTTTATGCTTCAGAAATCAAATTATCACTTAATACGTAGGGAATAAATAATTGATTTTTTTCCCTTACATTTTAAATCTTTTGTTGTCGTTATTAAGTAATGAATTGTGATTAAAAATCATAAAATTATTTTTCTTCCTTATTTTTAAGACACCCTATTGATCATGTGTTTATTACTCATGCTTCTAAATAAATATAATACTCTTAAAACTTCATCGATTCTTAAATTGTTCCATCACAGACAAAATGTGGTTACCCCTGGTCTAAGGCTTCGAGCCCGATAGGGATGGTAAAAATTTCAAACTTTATTTCATTCCAAAGCTAAATCAGATGTATGTAGGGTAAATGTCATACATAAAGTAGGTTAAAGATTAAATAAGGCTATTCGTTGATCTCACTAAAATAAATTGATTATCCTCTGTGAATGACCTTCTCTTCATTTGAATGTGACCTTCAATTCATTGATTGCGTGATTCTCTTAAATAAGCATTATAATGTCCTCTGAAGGAAATATTAGAAGGACGTTACAAGAATATTTTAATTTTTTCGTTTCTAAGCATTATTTTCATAAAGGGAACCGAATATATTGTTTTAGTAATAATGATTTAATTTTCAATCAACAGCTTTTAAAAGGAAGTTTCTTCTATCAATGCTTGTTATACATAAAATTTAAATGCTAACTTGGTGAAAGACTTAAGATAAACATTGTGGATGTGCATTCAGATAAAATTACAAACAATTTCAAAGACAAAATTAAGGAAATTGTTTTTTTTAACAAATCAGTTAATTAGAATAAAAATTTAAAAAGTCTCGTTCCCAAAAGTTTAGTTAGAATTTTTTCACTGTTTCTTAATTTTGATTGTAAAAATATTAATATTTAATATTTTTAAATGCCCCCACCCCTAAAGTTTTAATAGATAACTTATAATAAATCATTAAATTTTAGAGGTCTAATTTTCTTTGAAATTTATGTAGTAAATTAAATGAACAATTAAACTGATAACATACAAAGAAAAACCTTAAAATTTTAATAATGTATTTGAATTAATGGTGATAAAATATTTTTCATGTTATCTATTATTTATATAACTTTATATAATAAGTAAAATACAAATAAATTTTCAAAAAAAATGTGGATCAATAAAATATATATTTAATTTCAAACTTATTGTTATTCACATTTTCTCTTGTTCTGTCTCTTTGATGGTGAAAGTTTAAATTCTGATAGAGCATTGCTTCGATAAACAATTAGTTTCATTTTATCAGAGTTATTAACATAATGCAATATATAATAAATTACCTACAACCCGCATGTCTAAAATGATAAATAGAAAATATCCATTCAAGTGAAAACAAGCATTTACATTTTTGTGAAAAAAATTCTGAAGATTTTTTGTCATTCAAATCACTTAGCTTAGTTTTATTTACATATTTTGATATTCAAATGAGACTGCATATGGTTAAAGTCATTAAAAATTCAAACCTCAAAGTACTTAAATGTAACGTGTTTGGTATAATTTTCATGTTGAGAAGTTTAAAATTTAAAGCAATAATGAATGGAGAAATGTGAATGAAATATCGGAAAGAAGGAAGAAAATTCCCAAATATTATTTGGAATTTTTTACTCTGATGTAACTATAATAAAAATTGATTGAATCCGACTCTCAAAATATTGTGTCTTGAATGAATAGTCTCAAGAACTTTGATCGGAAAAAATGTACTATGATCGATATCTGAATAAATTTAACATTAACTGTTATATTTTTCATCATTTTCGAAATCTCAGAGGAAAAAATACTTCCAGTTCTATACCACAACACACGAAGTGATGAAAACCTACTACAATTTTGCCATCATAGGTAGAGTATTGACTTTTCAGTTCCATATCTACTCAGAAATTGTAACATTCTTTTCTTTAAGAAACTTCTTTGCGATCTGAGAAACGGTAAGAACTTTCTAACGAAAAGAAAAATATTTTGGTTGAGAATTATCATAGTATATGATGTCAGTTGTAAATTCACGAAAGGGGATTTTTGTATTGAAAAGGAGAATTATGTTTTTTTTCTATTAGCCACAAGATATGATTTATGTAAGACCTTATTATAAGAATTATATCGGATAATAATTCAGTTTTATTTAATTCTAAGTTATATTCACTTTTTAAAAATACCTGGATTAGTTTCAAATGAAATTCAGAAATAAAATGCTTTAAGGCGTTGGTCATATTATTAGTGACCATATTTTACAAAACGAAAAATGAGAAAATAGGTAACTTATTGTAGACGTTATAGAAAAACTGAAATGTTTTATATCAACATTCTTGAACAAAATTTCTGTAGATACATGGCAAATATATGGTGGAAAAACTTTTATATATCTCAAAATTTATATGTCTTACATATATTTGTTTTTTATTCTAATCCGAATAGATTGTGGGTAGATCTTTTAATGTCAAAGATATTCCAGGATGTAGATAGGATTCTAAATACACAGACTCACAGAAAACTCAACGGATTACAATGTTTTCGGTATTTTCTAAAAGAACATAGTTCTCTCTTAAGAAGGTAGTTATTACCAATATGCAAAATTAAAATCTTGAACTAACTGAAAATAATAGTATGCAATCTTTTAATATATGGAATATTACTTTCAGAGATCCGATATAATTTTGGTACTGGTTATAAGAAATGTTAATGAGTACTAATTAATTTGAATTTATGAAAGACCAATGCAAAAAAATGTAGTTGTGATATTATGTGTATATATTATTTACTTGAATGTCTTTTAAAATAATACATAGTGTCAAATATTACTAAATAGGAAAAAAACGGTCGCCTAATATAAAGCATTGATAAATTATTAATGTTTTCAACAAATTTCCTAGAATACTAATATATTCTATAAGATTCAAAAATAAGAATAAAGTCAGTGTAAATGTAAAATTTTAAATTCTTAAATAGCTTTCTTAATGTAGTTATCTCGTTCCAAAGACTTATCATGAAACATGAATTTTTTAATAAAAATTATAATTGATATGTTTTAATTATGATCCATGGATTTCATGAACCAATATTGAAGTAATAGTACTAAACTTGCATCGTTTCAAGAAACTAAAGTTGATAGCGAAATTTCTAATATTTTCAACCTTTATTTGTGCTATTAGTACTTGTAATTAGTGTATATTGGAAGAGTAAATAATATATGCACATAATAAAAAGGATGAACCAAACTGTATGAATCAAAAAAGTATTCAATATGTTAGTTTATAGTCTTCATGATAAGTTACTGAATAGGAAATAAAATAGAGATATTTTTCAAAGAGATAAGGCCTTCAAATGTCGTATTGTATTTGAAACTTCATTATGATATCATAACTCGTGTGTTATAAAATGTCATTCACGTATGTGTTTTTTTTTCTCAATGACATTTTTCTTGTTCAAAATATGATTCAAGTTTTGTTTATGTATTCATCATTTCTAATATAGCAAATGTATATGTAATTTAATGCTTTATTCAAAAATATTCATTTTACTTAATATTAGATTTATTCAAAAATTGCTAATAAATCGATTTATATGTTTCATCACTAATTTTAACAAACTAAGATACATTGGTTTTTAATCTACAACAGTTTCGCAAATTCAAACCTAATTATTATTTGATAAACTGTAGTAAAATGCATGGTAAATATTTCTGCCATTTATAGCCTGTGTGATATGGTGTGCTCTTTGAATAATACCAGCTTTTAATTCATATGTCCTGCAGATTGAATGTCATGTACAAATCCATCAGCTTTAAATATTTTGCATTCCTGTTAACTAACTATTTCGGTATATGTTCATTCAATGATATCCACTGAAAGAGTCAATGGACAGTAATTTATATTTTCTTTACAACCTTCTGTTGAATTTCTAGATAGTCCACTGTTTCGTAATTTTGGCCAATTAGTTATTCAATTCCAAAGACTAAATTTCGTATTCATGTTTTTATGCTTGTTACTCTAGCTATTCACGGATTTCTCTTAAACAAACATGGGGACGTTTTATAATTTCATTTGCATAAAATTCCAACACATTTTCTACAAAATGAAACAGGATTAAGCAAACTAGATGAAATTAAGAAGTGTAATGAATTAAACAACGGATAATGAAATGCAAGCAAAATACAATTGAAGCTTTCAGAGTGGAACATATATTTTTCGATAAGTCGATAGAAGTTCGTAAGTTATAATTTGAATGAATTGTTATAGCTGATCATTTGTAGAAAAAAATTATTAGAAGTGACTCCTGGTTAGAGGTCGAATCTGTATTCGGGTAGTGGTTCACTTGAAAAAAGTGAGTTGGTAATCTAAAACTTTGTTGTTTTATTCTAAGAAATGATTTTGACGTGTTGAATAAAAGATTCGACACAGAGAAAGACTTTGCAAAACCTTTTAAAATAGTTTAAAAACTCTGTTGTCCTATCTCGGAAATCTCTTCAGCTGGATTTATGATTTTATTAGCTATTTAATTTATTCTTAGTATGTCAGTAAAGTTAAATAATGAATGACAGCCACTCTAGAGGTTTCAACAAGTTTGTTTCCTGAATATCGAAGAAATCGGAACTACTTGAACGTATTATTTTACTTATTAGTTAATATATTAATATTTCATTTATATTTTTATTAATAATAATGTTTTATGATCTATAGCTAATTTACGCAAACAATAATCAGTATAAAATTTCGAGAGTATTTTATATGGCAGTGGATATTACATATAAGGGAATACTGTGTTATGTGCAGACCTATTTGACAATTACATTGCATAAACGGACCCTGAAACAACTTATTTAAATTCACTTTAAGGAAAATGAAAATTATTTAAAATGTAGTTCACTAAATTAAATTAAATTTTTAAATAGATTTGTATACAAATTACATTTGTTAATCCATCTAATTTCTCCACAAATACACACAAAAAAAATATCAGTAAAACACTACTGATATGTCTTTCTTTATACTTTAACCTTCTGAAACTTTTGTTGATCCTTCGTGTGTTTGACAAATGCTTCAATCCATATTAGTAGTTATAAACTCTCCAGTAATAAGACAATCTTAATGTTACCTTTTCAAACGATAAAACCGTTTCCATGCTAAATTAAGCGACTAGTGCAATTCATTTTCTGGAAATTGCACTGATGTATTCGAGAAGTTGAGTTTCGGAACATTTACTTCATTGAATGCTTAATTAGCGATTGCGTTACATCTTATCTCAGGATTAGCACTCGTAGACTGGGATGGAATAACGAAGAAATAAATTCCTGCCATTAATAATTTTAGTACGTGATTAAGAGTCCATGATTCTAAAATGTTAGGGAAAGTAAAATCACTGCTATGGAAACAAAAATGTACATTAATGCTTAGAATCGTCTGTTCGTTCGAATTTATTTTGAAATTAAAGACTTTTGAATCTCTTAAATAAATCCCAGTCTAAAATATTTTAACGTTTTTATGTTACTATATTATTAAAGACTATTTATTTTCTAAAGGATACAAAATTGCTAATCACTGAGAGCATATGCTGTCTGTATTTTTTTCCTTCAATGATACCCCACAGCTGCAAATATTGTTCCTAACTGGTCTTATAATATATATATATATATATATATATATAAGAAGGAATATATAGAACAAGGGAAAAAAAGGTATATATAAAACAAGGAATATATATATATATATATTCCTTGTTTTGACAGTTATCATCCATATATATACTGATGCTATATTTTTTTTTCTTTTCAAATAATAACCTTAAAAAATATTAAAATAAAAAGAATATTTTAAACTTTAGTTAAAAGTTAAGCAAAAAATAAAAATAAAACTTTTAATAATACAGTATGAAAATTGTAGTTCTGTAAGTCTATATATAAATAAAATGAACTTTAAATTGAAAATATTACATTCAAAGTTTTGCAGAGAACAGATTTAGCTACCCAAGGTGCTCTTTTTCTTATAAACTCTGTTAAATATAAGAATGAAAGTGAATGTTAAAATATCGAGAAATGGATAGCAGTAAACTTTTCCAATATTAAAATTAAAGAAAACGATAAATTATTAAAGTGAATATAATATTTAAGGTAAATGGAATTAAGCTAAATCAAACAAAATTATTAAATCAATATTTATATCATCTACATGTAATTAAAATTAAAGCAAACGATAAATTATTAAATAGAATATATGAAAGCTAAATGTAATTAAAATTGAAGCAAAGGATGAAAAAATTATAGTGATCAGGCACTCCAAAAGTGATGTGGTACGCGAAAAATGATCCAATTAAAGTAATAGTTCTTTCAATAGCTAAAAAAACGGCTTCCTCACAGCTATCTTAAAAATGTGAATGTTTTTCATTTACAGTCATATCTTAATTGCTGTTTATGAGTGAATAAATGTAACACATAATTTGATAATTAAATAGAATACTTTATTTCTACATTTGTTTCACTTCAATGAAAATACTGGGAGAAATTCAATAGGACATATTTTGAAAATTATGTTCATTAGTGGTGAAAGCAGATAAAAAAATATACGCAAGAACAAGATAAAAAAAATTGAAGATTGATTAGAAACAAGAAGTGATGCGGGACAGGAATTTAAGACCCTTGGGTGGTTAAAAATTGGTACTCGACACAACCGGAGAAATCAGGTCACAAGGAGTAAAATACGTGGTATGTTTCTTAAGTGTGCCCCTTATAAATATTAAATATAAGTAAAAATATTGTCCTAGCAAGTTTTGAAAAAAATAAGTTGAATTTCATAAGTGAAGGAAATTGTGAATTTTCTTCCACGCTTTTGAACTGATCAACCATAAAGGCTTAAATATCCTATTATTTAAAAAGAAAGAGACTTGATTTTGCTTCTTTCCGCATATAATCTTATATTTCCTTTTATAAGACAAAAATACTAAGTTACATTATTTATTAGATTATGAAACATAAACTGAAAATCATGTTTAAAAATTAAAAAAAATATCTATATCTCACCAATTCTTATTTTGGTTATAATTTCTTTTGTCACCGGTTCTTCTAAAAAACTCTAATACTTTTTTTTGTAAGATATAAATGTTTTGTTCATATTTTATTAAAATATTGTATCGAATAAATCATATATTTTATTTTTTTTCCTTTTTACCGAACTTTAGTGTATTAATTTCCTAATTCACATTTTTCTCTAAAACACTTATATCTTTCTGGATATATTTCCTTATTTCATGGAAATAGTGTTTTCAGATACTTCAATAAATGTGATTCGAAGTCTATATTAGTTTATTAATACAACAAATATATATTTGTTATAATAACTTTTGCTTTTTTTAACCTAAGGAAGGGTCAAATTGTGTGATATATTAATTAAGGAATAATTCTATTGATTTGGTAACATACATTATGATCAGCATGTACACTGTAATTCCAAATTTAGTAAAATGTTACTTTTGTTTGCGATTTTTTCTTTAAGTTCTGTATATAATGTAAATAAATTACGGACACCCACATGATTGTATTATACAAAGAAGTGAATTACATGCCATAGATATTGTACACAAGCATAGTCATATGTACAGCTCAGGAATTCGTAAAATCTAAGGGAAATGTTACAAAAAGGAACAAAAAATGCGTTAAGTGTACGCATGTTCTCTTCTTAATTACGAATACAGCTTTCACAAAGTGAAATCGTGCTGAAAAGGAAAACATCTATATGTTCCAATGGTAAGCGATTCTATTCTTTAAGAACGTTTTTTGTCACATTCTAGACAGTTGTGAAGTGATGAAGGTGAATTGCAATTGTTTTTTCAAGCGCATCCCCGAACATTCTCCGTAGGACAAGGTCTAGTAAGGTTGTTGTCCATCTATTTGAGGAATATTCTATGTACACAGAAATGTAACGGCTTTATGGACTGCATGTAGGCAAAAGTTGTTAACCATAAAAATGAAATTTAAGTAAACTGCACCTTTGACAGGCGAACTTAGAACTCCGAAATTTCTTCCCTTATCCTCATAGCAGTCAATAAAACCTTTATCAAAGACATGATATCTGTTCATCCATTCAACATGTCGTCAGCTTAAATAACCACATTTCGTTGCATCATTCTCGGTTACTGAAGCACATTATGCATGTTCCTGAAAATTTCCAGATACACGTGCTTTGAGAATGGGATATGGTTAATAAGAATACATATGTGAACAAAACATCTCCCATGGATTCCATTTTCAATGTCAAAGTTTTGAGTCCGCGGTAAAGAGTAACTTCTGTGAGCAACCGTAAGCAGATCTTATTTCAAACAGACCTCTCACATGTAGCTTTTTTGGAAACAGTTAGCCCTCATACATGAATTCCTATAGCCGCATGAAGTTCACAAACTATTAGGAATGTGTTTTACTTCAGTGAAAAATCGCTGTAATGTACAAATGATGATCTTTTTTAATCCTTGTGGCTTTTTGAGGACGATTTCCAGGCTTCTCTCTACTTATCCATTTTCATTACACTATCTTCATAAGTTGCAATCAACGCCGAAAGTAACCTTAAAATAACAAACTACATGTACTTAATAGATATTTTAATGTGATCCTCAGCTTTAGCACATAAAAATATCCACCAATCTCAAATCTTCATACGATTAGCCACTTCACTTTTTTATCCAAACGTTGGTGGTTACTCATGTTAACTGTTTGTTCTTGAACTTCACTAAATGTAAAAAAAAATCTCAAAATCCCCATGTGGGCCAAGAAATGAAGCGCAGATATTGATAAGTAAACTTACATTGTCCAAATATATTTCAGTAATTGACATTGAAATGTGTATTTATGGTTAGAGATAAAATTAGCTTTACCTTTCTTTCAACATTTATCAATAAATTCCGCTAAATGTACAAATTGTCTTAATTTTAAATTCATTTTGAGTATTTTCTGAAATTATTTTTACAAGATAATCTAATTCAAGAGATTATAACAAATATAAAACAGTGGTAGTGCTATAAAGTTTTTAAAAATTTGGAATAAATATTCATCCTCATTTTACAGAAAACTTATTTTATTTGCTGTCATTGCCTTCTGTATAAATCTAAAGTTAATCATTTTGTGGAAGTCATTATACTGAAATGCAAATATATAAATGTAATTTTCTATACGGTCACTAAGATAAATAAATAAATTTAAATAATATTATTGATTATAATTTTATTTTTCATTATTAATTTCCTTACATGTTTTACTAAAAACATTAAAGGATTTTGAAATTTGATTTTTCAAACAACTTTAGAAACTTATATTGAATGCGATCTAACGTAGTTAAAAATGTCTTCTTAAAATAATATTGAAGGTGTTTTAAAAGTATTTGTAAGTTTTGCCCTTTTAAATCTTTTAGTGCTATACTCTATTAAAATGTAGTGTATGATAAATATTTCTGCTTTAAAATTTCGAAAGATTACTTTTTAAAATGTATAATATTAATACGAATTGAAGTAATATTATTTTGAAAGGATAAATTAGATAAATAGTTTTGAAGATTCAATTTTGAAATTATTCAATCAGTTATATCCTTAGAAAATTGTATTTGTGTTATTAATTTAAAAAATCATGGACATGTAATTTATTATGTGACAAAAAACAAAGCTAATCGAACGCTTTATATCTTAAAGTAATATATTTTTATTTTAAAACAAACATATTTATCCATGTTATTCTCTCTATAAAATTAAATAATAAGGAGAGATTTGTTTCAATGCAATTTATATATAATCTTTGAAAAGCATTTCTTTAGTAACTTTTCTGAGAACAAATTATTTTGAAAAGTTCCAATGACTTCCAATATATATATATATATATATATATATATATATATATATATATATATACATACATGTGTGTGTTCTTAATCTTACAAATAATCTTAGTCCCCCTTTTTTTTCACTTTGTTGCTATTACACGGAAAATACTGTTTATGTTGGAGTTTTTCTTATTTACTCTTCATTCGACAAATTAGTCATTCATTTTAAAATAGTTCAAATTGGTAATCAAATTTTGTAAAGTTTCTTTTTTTAATTTTACAGTTCATTTATAAATTTAATTACTTTCGTAGAAAAAAGGATTTTTCATGTTCTTCGAAATTGGATTTATTCGTTGGTTTCCTATTTGCGTTGCTATTTTTCTTCTTCTCTCTTCCTTCAATAAATTAGTCATTCTTTTAAAAAAAATTAATGGATCATCGAATTTTATATAGTTTTTTTATATTCTTATTTCATTTATAAATTTAATTAATTTGATGGAAGAAAATAATTTTTATATATGTGCTTTTAAATTCAACTTGTTCATAAGATTCAAAAGTCTGAATTAGATAAGATTCATTGAGATGATTGTATTTTTTAAAGAAATTCCGATGCAGCTTTAATTTTTTAAACGTGGCAAAATTATAAACGTACCAAAAAAATTATTAATTGAAAAATATTTAATGGAAATCAACTGGTACTTATAAAACGGATCTTTTTAGGTAACCTTTAGAAAAAATTTACTAGAACCAAAACTTTTTCCACAACACATTAAAGGTAAATATATTTTTATAAAACTACTGAATATTTTTAGAGATGTAAAATACTTTAATGTTACAGCAACAAATCATTTAATTTGAATATCTTTTCATCCTATATATAATAAAGCAATAAAAACATGTTTGAACAAATTAAAGCTTTAAATCAGACACTCATGTACTTATATCAGAAATTTAAAATAGACATATAAGAATATGAAAAAGAAATGCTTTTCGTTTAATTATCTAATATCATTCTTTCAACTGAAATTTATAGAGATGATAGTAGATCAATATAGAAGTTTTTAATCTAAGATATAATGATTATGCAAAATAAATAATATTATAGATTTGAAAGTAACTTTTTGTCAATAGTGCCCTATTAAAATTTGTAAAAATAAGGATATGACAAGTAATTGAGCTAATGTCTTGTTACATATATTAGACATCATAAACATTTTTTTTCAATGAAATTTGATTATATCAGGTGTTATTGAATAGCATAAGTTAGAGATTATATTAACAATAATTGAATACAACATTCTTTCATATTTTATTCGAGCAAATTTCATTTTTCTTGCAGAATATTCTGATATGTTGCTGATGATAAAAAGAGACAATTCAAAAAGTAACAAAACTATTCATCTGAGAAAAATTATTTGCACTGGAATTCAAAGAATTTATAGAACCAATTACCCCGATGTGTTCCAATAACTATTACCCAAAACACTGAAAAAATTATCACTTAATCTAGACTGTTGTCAAGTGCTTTGGAGAACCAAGACATTTGCAGAGAACAGTCTCGGATGTTCCTGTTGAATTTCCCTGCGCAACTGATCCAGGGAGGGCACAAAAAATGGTGGCATTCTTTGTCGATTCATGGATGAGCCGATCTTTAGCACACCCTAGTGGTAATCAAAGAATATTATCCTACTTTTAGTATTGAATAGTTTTGTTTTGAAATTCTAATGAGGGAGAGACGATGCATATTTCCATTATATTGGTGCTTCTTTTATCTCAGGGTATTAAGTGATACATCTACAATTTTTCCCTTGTAACATTTTATAAAACGTTCTCCTCTTGAAACCGTATTAAGTGCTTGTATTATGGACCATCCCATTCACCCGCCTTGAATCATTTGAAGTATATTTCAGAATTAATGTGGCACACAGTGTCATTCGTATTCCTGTATTCCTATTGTTCATCCACGATATTTTGTATACTATATAAATGGAAGTAATGAATTTTTATAGAATATGCTCACAGATTATTGTGAAAAATGGCTTAAATCAAATCTTCGTAAAGACATGCACGTTCATTTGTGGTAGACGTGCTCGATATTTCTGATTTTTACTGGTTTTCCACATCTTTTCTTTCTTCATCAAATTCTATATATCAAACCACACTTGTTTTGTTGATATTTCTCTCGTTCAACACCTTTCCTCGAGTTAACAGTAAATTTCATCAAGGGAACTTTTCTATAGATGAAAAGGCCTTATCAACTACGTTTTCATTAAACCTACTCCTTCTAAATGAGATTTCGAGGTTCTACTGCACAGATTATTTAATTTATCTTTGTCTTTAGATTGATGTGAACATCTTTGCTGTCTAAAAGTGGATTAATTTCATGGCGAATCGTGCCCACGTAAAAGATGTTGTTGCACTTGAAAGCACACTCTTATACACAGATTGATGAAATCTTTTAATTGCATTTAGGATTTCTCATATAAAATCTCTTAAGTAACTCTTGAGTAAACTGATTTGTGCCTCATGATTATGGTCATTTTAGTTCATGCTTCATCCCTTTAAATAACATTGATATTTGCCTCTAATGCTGCTTCCCCTACTTATTCTAATACTTAACACTTACTGGAAAATATGAGATAATCGTAGTCCTAGCTTTATTGTATCCTTGTATGATTTATCATTTTCAAATGTAAGTAATTTGCGTAAAACATGGGCACATTTCATAGCAAACCGGAAATGGTAGCCCTTTGAATTAAGTCATTCATTGAGCAGTTTTTAAAGAAACAAAAGCGTTATCTGATATTCTTAGCGGAAGAACAATAAATGCTTAGAAAATGAAGAAAAGTGCTTTTAAGTTACTACTTACAGTATACGCTCAAATATAACATCGCTGACATCGGATTAGGGCTCACAGCGTCTAAGATCTGATTAGAGTACCCTTTCGAAGATGCCATGCCTTTCATGAACAGCAGGAACTACGACTGATAGTATGATCCATCTGTGATAAACATATTTAAGTGTTTACATCAATAAAAGCTTACACAATGTTGGGAAATGGGAATTTGGTAATCACATCCAAAATTTTTAGTGTTTCCACTGACAGGTTCTGCAGATTTTACAACAAACCAAACTATTTTTAGCAATACTTTCACATTGAAATAATTAACAGCTTTTCTTATTTTCATAGTATTTCATGCTTTCCCGTAAGCAGTTTTAATTTCAGAACAATTTGAAAAAACATGAAGTTTTTTAGATATCAAAATTCTTCATTCGTTTATAATCATGTCAGGGAGTTTAAAGTATATAGGTCAATCCACAATGAAAATTTTTGCCAGATTGAATTACTTTGGTGATGGATTGCACAGTTATTTGGAATCTTACTAATTCAGCATTCTTGACTTTATGTTTCAAAAAAGTTTAACGAGTGATATAATTTTGGCTAAGGCCATAAAAAGAAAATGAAATTAGATTATTTTTTAAGATTGGGGGATTTTTCTCAAAAGTTAATGACTATTGAACGTTCTTTGCATATATATTAAAGATCGAAAACAAAGACTGAACCTGAAGTAAAATTTTATTTAAATTATCAATAAATTATACTTACATTTGCCCCCCACCATTTGTAAGTAGATCTCTTTGGTAAGGGTTTGTATTCTTAAAAAATATCATATAAAATCACATCATATCATATTTGTAAGATTGAATTAACAACAATAATAATAAACAAAATAGTATCCCGCAATAAACAGTACGATAATACTTCTAAAATATGAATAGAAATTAATGGGGTAATAATGTACAATATTATTAAATCTAACATCCTAACAGGACAACAACTACACGTATCCTACTGTGATTTTATAATATTAGGAACATGTATTATTGTTGACGTATCAGTGATCTATTGGTTTTAATTCCTGGAAATAATCATATTATAAATTTATTTAATAGCAAATTGACGTAAAAATATATAGCATTACACTTTTATCATTAGAATAAGCATTCATATATTAAATATGGTGTTGCAGAAAGGTGTATCTAATAAATATACTCTAGTATTATTGTATCTAAGTTCTTATACTGTTATCAAAACTTTTAATCACTGAATGAATTATAATTTGAAGATATTAACAAACAGAATCTCATATAACAATAGAATTAATATTATTATAAGTTTTAAATTCATACAATATTCAATAAAACAATATTATTAAATAAGGTAAAATAATTATAGTCCAATCACTTTACAAACCTCATAATGATATTATATACTCAATGCCATAAAAATGTCCACACCAAAAAACGGTTGTCAGAGTAAAATGATATTTTATATTAATCTAGGTGTTTAGAAAATTATTGTTTATTGTAGGAAAAATAAAAATGAATGGAGGCTTTAGTACCCTCCTGGACCTCCTCTAGCATGAATACATGATGTGATACGATCGAACATTGTAGCATACGAGTCCCGTATGATGTTCAGCGACATCTCGTTCCACACTTGCTGTAAACGTACCTTTAATTCGACCAAACTCGTATGCTTTTCAAATTGCTGTCCTAGCTGATCTCATATATGCTCGATCGGGGACAATTCTGGGGATCGAGCAGGACAGTAAAGTGTGGAAATGTATATGAGGCAGTCCTGTGAAACCCTTGATGAGTATGAGAGAGCATTGCCCTGCTGAAAAATGGTTCCTGGAACCCCAGCCAAGAGTGGCAATACATGTGGCTAAAGAGTATCAAGAATGTACCTCTGGGGTATCAGGGTGCCGTGGATGAATATTAGGGGTGACCGTTTGTCGTATAAGATGCCACCCCATACCATCACAATAGTTGTTTGAGTGATGTCCGCTATGCAGTGAAGGCAGGATTGAGACGTTCACCAAGGAGCCTCCACACACTTACACGATTGTCCTCACAGCCTAAATTGAATCTGGATTTCTCAATATAATGGCCTGATTAAATCTGCGTCTGGTCCTGTCCCTTCGAGCATGACACCACTCAGAACAGAGGCGACATTGAGTGGATGTCATTGGCAGTTCACGTAATGGGCGCAGCGATAGCAACTGTCCATCATCCAGCCACCTTGAGGTGGTACGGACTAACACAGGTGTCCGTAGTGCAGGTTCTGGTTGTATATGAATGGTGTACGATGAAAAAAGTTGGCACTCGTCGTGCATTTCATTTGATGTGAAGGTATTCTCGATTATTGGTCTATTGAAGGCAACCTGAGCCTGGTCGCAGTAAAAAATACATCTCTCATCTGCACTGTTCTCAACCTTCTCAGTAAAGTAAAAAGGGCCTAGGTGACGATCTACTTTTTCCATCATTCCTATAATTCTTCTAATTTCAAACTCTGACAGCTGCTTATATTGTCTCGAATGTTGGTATTATGTAATCTCTAGTTAATTAGTGTCCCTTTGCAACAGATTAAATACACACCAACAATTTCTGTTTGTTTTTTCTATAGTTCAAGGAGAACGTAGTTCAACATCCTAATGTACCATTGCGCAATGCGCAATCATGCTGCATTTCGAATGATTTACATATCTGCCTAACACGTGCCTAGAATGCAATTTTCGTAACAATCCAGCTCTTACTTCTGGGTGTGCAAATTTGTATAGCATTGAGTACACATTGTATAATTGGGAAGAAAGAGGAATCGAACTTCCGGAAATTTCTCAGACAACATCAATATGCATTTAATGCGTATTTCAAAATCAAAATGTTCACAATTATTTTCAAATATCACATAAATAAACATAATATATCATTGGTCACCCATCTGTTATAATATACCATTAAGCTATCATTGTAACTTTCTCATTTTTATTTCTGTCTCATAGAAAAATTCTTCTTTTTCGTATTAAATCTTAAATTCATTAATATAAATTGCTTCATATTTAATATTTTCATATATATATATATATACACACACATATATATATATATATATATATGTGTGAGCGTATGTGTGTGTGTGCGCGCGTGTTGAAATCAGTGTGCTTATGTTACACATATTTAGGGATGTCGATAGGAAAACAAGAAGATGTATACAAAATAAAACACGTTTTGTTCTCTTAACGATTCAAGGTATCTATAAAGTTTTGTTGGAATTTTCTGATATATATACTATTTATTTTCTAAAAATAAGCTTCAAACTGAAAGACTGATTTAGATTTAGATTAGCAAATTTTCCGGAAAAAGTTAATATGAATATATGGCCATCATTTCTAAATCCATAGTTTCAAAATAACAATAATAATTTAATATAATTTTATTTGTTATATATTTGTGAAGATTTGCTTAAAGTTAAGTTAATATATGCAATGTAAATTAAAATACTCTAAGTTAGAATAATGATTTTATTATAAGGTACTTTTCAAAAAAAAAAAAAAAAAAAAACATTTTGATCTAATGCGCATATGTTATGTACATATAGTATACGTTTCTTTGTTTACCTCAATAAAATTTTTATGATGAAAAAATCATTTTTAATATAACATATATTAATTTATCTTAAAGAAGTTTTAACCAAATATGATATGATACATTAGCCTTTAAATAGAATTTAAAATTAAGTAATATAGATAGTTACATTTAGTTTTTTTTTTCTTCCCACTTTTTAATTTAAGAAATACTTGGCAATGCAGATAGCAGTCATAAAATATTTTATTAAGTAACAATACTTCGCTCAAAATGCATAATTAATATACATCAGACGTATACAATCAGAATTTTTTTTATGGAATTAAATGAAATATTATTAAATATAAAACTCGTATATAATATTCGTGTTGCAATTCTGAGTTATTTTGACTTGAATTTGGATGCATTTATTTGAGAAATTTGCAGATTAAATTTTTAATGAGTTGGTTTAACTTGCATTTTTAATATTTATTTTACTGTAATTTAGTTGGAGAATATTATTCAAAAATATAGCTTTAAATTCCAAGAATGATTCTGTGAATACCAATAAAAAATGCTTCCTCTCAAATATTGATATAAACATTTTAAACTTCTTCTAAACAGTTTTCGTGAATATAAAAGTACTTATACTATTAAGCAGTAAAGCACTGTCTTTAGATGTGTTTTAGCGGTTCATGAAACCCATCATTTAGAAGTTTTAATCGATAGATGAAATGTGGAAGAAATGTAACAAAATGAATCCCATTTTCTCTGAAGATATCTGTTTCTTCCAATGATGCAGGTGACTCATGATTACCCAGCAGGATTTAAATCGGGTCATTCTTTGCTGTTCTTCTGAATTTTTGCACATGCTTCATAACTTATAATAAAAGTTCACTATTCGTATAACCACTTGAAGTGGCAAGATCTAAGCCCACCATTATAGATCCATTCAAGAAATCTTCCTTGTTCCGAACTCTTGAAACATAAATACTGGTGGAATGGTATTCCCAGTTTCGCATTGATAAAAAAAATTCAATCATACATCTGTGATTAAAGCAATAGCCCATGAAAGACTTATATTTTCTAGTTTTCTTGAACTCAAATTTAGATATCTCTTCATAAATTGTAGCATCCAGTTTTCACCAGCCATTTCATTACTTAGCCACTTTTCTGGCATAGGTCCTTTCAAATTAGAACCAAGCAGTTTTCATAATTATAGGCGAAAACTCTGATTTGCTTATATGGTTATCCATACAGAATTTTTGAACTTTTTGGTAGATAGTATACATTTTTGTTCATTTATAAATTCATGCTTAACACTGTATTTTGAGTTAAACTAATACTTGACTACTTCAATTTATTGTTCAATTTCTGGATTGACAACAAAGACTTCATATATGATTGGAAAAGATGCTTTGTACTGTTTCAGTCTGTTTGGCAGTGTCATTAATTTCAGTCCATATCCTCGAGCTATTGTTCATCTTTTGTCACCATTAAGGACATCAGATATAGCTTCTGCCATTGTCATTTCGCAAATTTCAGCACCATCAGTATTTATTGTTATTTCTCATGGTAACTACAAAGAAATGGAAATATTTATGAAACAACCAAATAAATAAATGTTCAATTTTTAAAATAATTTTAAAAAATGGAGATGTATACATTTATGGAGCTATATCTTGTATATATACGGCAACAATATAGAAATTAGTAAATAACTAGTTTTAACAAAAAGAAATATTTTGAAAAAGAATGTTATACCAATTTACAGTCTATTATGCGGCATATTCGTACATGCACCAGTGTACCCCAATAGGACTGTACCAAACTACTCCAGTAGCAGGTTTTTTGAAAAAAGTGTCAGGGCTGATGTTTGTTATTTACATTGTAGTCCAAGACAGTGCGAAAATATATCTTATTAATATAAGTTATAATGTGTTTTCGTACTCAAAGTGATATGGGTTTCTGATTATGATGTTACAAGTAAACTTTCAAAATATTACAAAATTACAGCAAAACAGTTAAAGTTGCCCTTTCTAAAATACTGCAAATCCAATCACAGAAAACATTCAGCTGAAGAAATTATTTACTATTTATAACTTTTAGGAAATAAATTGAAAACTTTAAAAAAAATTAACTAAAAATATCTGCAGTGTACCAATGTGCCCCAGTCGCTCCTATTTAATGCAAAATAAGTAATACACCTCAGGCAGACATAAACAGTAAAACAGGAATCACTACATTAGTTAAATTCCAAAAAAATATATCTGAAAGAGATAAATTGAATCAATAAAGTTAAGAAATCAATAATGAATTTTTTTTCCTTATTACTCTGAATCAGTTTCGCAGCATATTATAAGAATTCACATTTTAAACTAAAATAGAAAATGAATACAATGCCGAAAATAAAACAAAATTAAAATAATAGTGATTACCAAGAAACCTATATAAGCATAACTTATAAACTGCTGAAAGTAATTTGAAACATTCATAAATTTAACAATAAAAATAATCCCAGATAAACAAAAAAATAATTATTTATTCTCACATTAAAAAAAATAATTATAACAATAAACCGTAAGAAAACATGAGTGAGTGATTTGATGAACTTATTGATAAACAAGTAAAATGATTTTTCATTCAGAGCATAGGTATTTAAATAAAATCCAAGAAAAACGAATATAATGAAAGAAATTGACAAGAGTGTATTTCAAGATATAATTACAACTAGGCTATTATAACAAAATTTAATATGATGAGTAAGAAAGAATAATTTCTTAAGGTGCGAAACATTTCAAAATATTAAAAAAAATTAAAAGAAGGCCAACATTTTGGTAATTTTTAATAAATTTCAGTGAAGTAAAATTAGCCTGGAATTAAAAATGGATTTAACAGCATAGTAGACCACATTTAAATAATCATAGCAGACTGTATGTAACAGATAGCATTTATAAATTTGTAAACAATGGGAGAAAATTCTGAAAATTCCCAGCTAAAGGTGAAGTAATAAAATATCAGCTATTGTAAGAAATAACTGTGCATTTAGTTCCTTTTTTCCAATGTTTAATCAAGAGTGTGGAATTTAAGTTATTTAAGATCATTAATTAGGCTACCTTTTTAAACATATTACTACAATTAGTTTTGGTAAAAGCCTTTAAAAATTTGAATATGGTTAGGGGCAGTACATAAATATGGTAAAAGTGTATCTGCAACAGATAAAAATAGAAAATGTGCAAACAAAAAATTAGAAATAAAAGAAAGAAAATAATATAAGTATAAAGTGTTATAGAAAAATAACATAGAGGTCAAGAGGAACATAAAAATAATAGTCAATTTCAAGAAACATAAATTTTTTTTTCTAGACTGAAAAAAAACTGTCGACAAATGATAATTAAATAAAATATCTATTAATAATAAAATAAGTTTAGTTTAGTTATGCAAAAATGGTATCAATAACAATATTAATACACTAGGAAGAAATAATAAGAAATCTAAAGACCTTCTTAATAAGCTATATTAAATGTATTTCCGATCCGAGCGAAGATGTAAGAATAAACACCATTACGGATTGTGTAACACCCAATAAATATTTATCTATTATAAAAGCAATGATCTCTCAGATGCTGTCAAACAAACAAAAGATTATTAAAGAAGAGTCCATGAGAACACGAAAACTCCTATCCATAACAGCACAAAACAATAAAAAACACTTGACACCACATAACATCACAAAACTACACAAATAACGATGTGTCAATATGCAATCCAAAAGCTTTCTTTTAGATAATTGAATGAAAAAATAAGTAAGAAGCGTTTTTATCACTTTCACATAATGTTTTACGTAGATCAGCAGTTTTATTGAAAATAAGCACGAAATCTCTTCTGTGGTATTGTAGTTTAGTAACTTTGGATTTATATAAGAAGGATGTTTGGAACGTCAATTCGAAATACCAAAGTTTGTTAATGTCAATTCCGAAGAGATATAACTCTCAGTCGATTAGTTGACTCTATATTTTTAGGTCACAAACAGTAAGGATTCGTCAATATGTTAGAAGATTTCTCAGAATTTATTATAAAAATGGTTCAGTAGTGAAGTTTATAAATAAATTATAACATAAGACTATACGTGGTCTTTCAGTGTGAGTAAAGATGTATGAATTAATATCACTGTTGAATGTGAAAACAATCAATATAAATATGTCCTTAAGAAAATCAAATATTTATGCATTATACTCAAATGATTTTAAGACATCATCTTTTAGATTTACCGGGTGGTTATAATTAAAGTTACACTAATCAAAGACCTGTAGAACCTGTTCTGCATATCCGATTTTCATGAAACGGGGAATATATGCTATATGGATCACGGGAAAAGGATTTCTGCAATAAGAAAATTAGTGCAAATTTTGCCCACCAGGTTGCTTTTATCGAATATTCCGTATATAAATCCGTAAAATCTTTATATAAAATTGTATTCATAGCCAGAGAATCATTCAGAGCGAGTTTGTCATCGTTAATCACTCCCTTATAAAATAAAAACCGAGCTTTAATGGTAAAACTGCTTTATCAGAACGGCAGAAAACACTTAGCTGCTCGGCGTGAATATCGTCTTTTAAAGGACCTTGCGAAAAGGCCCCATATCGAGGATTGCTTTGAGGAAGATGATTATGAAATTTGAAAAGACTGGAGATTTGGGTGTGTTGCCCGGAAGAGGAAGGAAACCGGTTAGGACTGAAACTGTAGAAGAAGTCTCTACTGCTGTGGTTGAAAGAGCCTCCAGTTCCATCTAATCTTCAGCAAGTGGTCGATCAGTGTCACGCGAGTTGGAGATTCTGTGGTCGATAGTACGAAATATTCTGCGATACATTTTAAAATGTTATCCGTATAAGATCCACGTGATGCAAAAGCTGAAACCTCAAAATCATAAAACCCGCCTTGAATTTGCTTGGCGATTTTTAGCGAGATTGGAAGTGGATGACGTGTGGCCTTGGAAAATTCTATAGTCGGATGAGACACACTATTATTTAGATGGAGCTGTGAATAGTCAAAATTGCCGTATATGGGGTACTTCACCTCCTAATGCTCTGCATAAACAACCACTGTATTCTGTTAAAGTGACTGCTTGGTGGGGATTTACTGCTGAGTCTATCCTCGAATCTTTTTTCTTTAAAACTCTTACTTCACAAGGTCCTAAAAATGCCCTGTTACGAGTGCGAGGTACAGTGAACTTCTCTACCAGTAGGTCATTCCTGATTTACAGGAAAGACAATTTTTCCAAACCACTACCTTTATGTAAGATGGATCAACTCCTCATATTGAGCACCAAGTCAAAACACTGCTTATTGATAACTTTGACAATAATCGTGTAATATTCAGACATCTTCCGGATGCATGGACTTCAGGTTCACTCAAATTAAATCCCTGTAATTTCTGGTTGTGGGGATTTCTAAAAGACCGTGTTTATAGAGGGGGAATCAGAATATTACCTGATTTGAAAACTATCTTTATGCGCCATGTGGCTGAAATCCCTCGTAAGTTACTGCGCTACCATTGAAAATGCCCTTACAAAAGGTTATTGATGTCAATGGAGCACATATTGAGCATATTCTGTAATTGAATAAATTTTAACGATTCTAACATATTTTGTTTCCTTTTTAGTGGCAACAGATTTCCTCCTAGTGGTCAAAATGTGAACTTTTATTTTTATTGCAGAAACCTTTCCCCCATGGTCCATGTAGTATATATTCCAAGATTCATCAAATTCTGATAGGTAGAACGGATTCTATAGGTCTCTGAAAAGTTTAACTTTAATTAAAACCACCCAGTATCACAAATGTGCATGAATAAAGTCTGTCAATATACCAGTCTAAATGTGAAGATTTAGAATTTTGAGGGAACATGGTAATATTTAATAGGTTGTCTAATATGGAAAAAAAAATATTAGGAAAGGTACAGTAAATAAAGTTAAGTTTAAAATAAATATATATCTCAATTCACAAAAGGAGAGACAGCTTAGACTGATAAAAATAAGGCTTTATTGATAAATAGTTTAATTAAAAAAACAACCACTAAATATTAAAAATGGAAAGATGTAATGAAAAATGTTAACAAATATATCTCAAGCAAGAAACATTCGTTAAGTTTTAAAAATGAAATGATTTCAAGGAAACTGTTAATAAGTATTTCCAGGCAAGAATTAATTGTATTTTTATAAAGGAAAAAAAAAGTAATTGAAAATGCTTACAAAGTAATTGAAATAATATCTGACAATTATTAAGTGCTAAGTATTAAAAACAAAATAAATCACATAATATGTTAACAGATTTAACTCAAGCAGGAATTAACAGCTTACATAAAATAATACAATTCCATATTATATAATAACAGGAAGCATAAGGAATTAAAGAAATGAAAGTCAAGGAATAATTAATACATATACCTTTTTTTTTCTTCTTGAAACGCCATTTATATCCATTTACCTTACTTTACCTTTCAGACAATTGTACGCTGTAACGACATTTTGGATTTAGACTTCGAAGAAAATACATTTATATTTAGCAGGATACCTGAAATTGAAAAATAAACAATAAATATCAATGAAAAGACTGCCTAAAATAGAAAAGAATAAATTGAAATTAATAGCATTTAAAGCCGGGAAAGCTATATTAGAAAGAAAGAAAAGGCATTTTTTTATTTTTAATTATTAGTTTCACAAACATAAACTCATATCTCAAACACATTCACTATGACTACAGGAAAAACAGATTTTTAAATATAATTGAATAACTCAAATTAATAATAAATTTAGAACTGCAAAAAAGTATTGGTGGTGGTCTGTAATCAAAAATATGGAATAAATAGTACACCAGGTATTATTACATATGTAAGTTTGGTTATATTACGCAAGATTTTATGGAAAATTATGGAAGTTACCATAAGTTGATTGAAATATCTAATCATCGCGTGCAATCAGCGGAGGAACAGGCAGAAATTAACAAGCAACATGTTGTAATGCAAAAGTGAGTTAATTTTGTATAAAATTTAACAACGTAAAAGTAATAGTGTTTGATAAGAGAAGATTATGAAAAACTTTTATCATTCAAAATTATTTTCATGCAATATATTTATTAAATTTTGGCTGTTAATATACATTATTCCATCACAAATTTACAACTAAAGGCCTAAAAGTATAGTTATAAAAACAATATAATTAATAAAGTTAAACAGGAGAAATATCCCATAAAAAATTTACAACTAAAGTTTTAAAAGTATAGATATAAAATCAATATAATTAATAAGGTAAAACAGGAGAAAAAAATTAAAAGAATGGGTACATCATGGAGATCAATGTTATACAATAAGCAACGGCCTAAAAATTTACTGAAATAAGAATCGAAATGGGCAAAAAAAAATAGTAAAACATAAGAAAGAAGTTTACATGAAATTCATCATTTAATAGTTAATAAACAGCATTCCATTAAAATTAATTAAGAACAATGATCAGTTGATCAATAGAAGTTTCGGCAAGGAAGTCGACTTAAAATTAAGAGCATCGATGAAGTTTTCTATCAACACTATTTTGTAGATGGAGGTTCTGTATTTTGCCTAATAATTTTATTATTAGAGAGCGAAATATATCGGCAAGGTTTTAATCAGAGAAATCACATTTTGCTCTGATCTCAATGATTTTTCCTTTCTATTTTATTCTAAGTAAGTTATA
>BMAW01128714.1:0-24009 GCA_019974015.1 Nephila pilipes | reverse complement strand
ATTTCGTTTTTTTCTTAATAATAAATAAGCCCTTAATGGTTTTTTTACTACTCACATTATGTCAATGTCAGGGTCAGAATTTGAAAAGTTTTTTACTCACATTTTGAAGCGCATAATTGTAGTTATATTTTCTATGTATGATTGTTTTCGAAGACAATACGATAATTTAATTATAATTAATAAAGAATTATTGATTAAAATTATTCATTTAAAGAGCTAAATTTTACGCATACACCCTTGTACAAATCAATTGAAACAAACTCGAAAAATTTTGAAAACAAAGGTTTTTTTTTTTAATTGCAAAATTTCACATTTGTCTCTCAGTTAGAAAGGGGGGGGAAAGTAAATGTGCGTTCAATTGCACAACAGCACATTTCTTTCATTCAATTGAGATTGTTGAGTAAAAATTTAAATTGGTTGACTTACCTAAATCCAAATAGTTATAAATGATATAAACAAAACCACTTTCTACTTACTGAGTGTATAAGAAAGGAGAACAGAATAATAAATATGGTTAAAAGAATTAAGCTCTTCCTAAGTTCTTCAGTTTCCGGGGATTGGGATCAACTAAGGCTGTCTTACTGAATATGTAAGCAAACCCGTTCATTTCATGCATGGAAAGGAAATTACGTTTCAAGCTGAATTCTTCTTATTGTCTTGACGGATTACATAAAAACTCTTTGCATGCCATGTGTGCCATTAAGGCCGCTCTTTGCCCACCCTTGGTCAAGTTGAAGGCAGATTCGTGAGATCATTCGTGTTAATATGTGCCAGAAGACAGATTTTGAGGGCGCTAAAACCAGGAGCATCCAATTACAAAAGTATGCCTTCCATTCTGTCTGTATAGCAATTCTTTAACAAATACAATGTTGGCACCTGAGCTAGCATCACTTTCGTATCGAAGACATACTGCAGGGAAGACTTTGAGTCCCGATAGATTTAACATGCCGGAGCCCCTGGGTAAGATTTTCATTTTACGGCTGCAATACCATGTGGTCGGGGTCACGAACTCGTTGCCTTTTTTTAGAGGCCCATAGTCTAACCGTTGTTGTAGTTTGGACATTTGAAGAGGAAAGTACCAGTTCAGGTATCACCTTAGTCATTTTACCGAGGATTAAATCTATGAATTCTATCGTTTGTAACCCTCATGTTTCTTAAAATTCTGATGCTAATAAGCAATCAATCAATCGAAAAATTCGGATGGTGAAAACGATGTTGAACTTCAAATCCTTATTGATTAGAACCGTCTTAGTGGTTTATAAGATCTGGAAGAAATAGCCGTGTAGTTCCAGAGAATAAACATTAACATAAAATCATTCAATCCTCTCTGCAATATGTGAGATCTTTGAATCTTAGCCTTGTCTTACTTTCAAATCTCCCTATATGCGGCAAACTATCAAAATTACATTAAACGAAACATATTTTCTTCACCAAAAAATGAAAATGTCAATCAAAATTGCGAAACAGTTGTTTTTATTCAAAATTTGATAAAACATTGGCAACTTTTGCATTTTTCTTTCTTTTGTACAATCGTAGCATATACTGCAGATATAGTAGCTGAAGCTATACTCCATGTCCTTCATTTCCGCAGTATCCTGTTTTAATGGTAGCGAACACGTGCCGGGTAGCAGGGCTGGTGAACATTAAATCCATCGAAACTCCAACTCCTCCCGTCGGTGAAGTGAGAAATATTGAAGATGGTATTCGGCAGTTAAAAGATTCTTAAAATTACAAGGTCTTGTTGGCGAGATCTGTTCCTTTGGCTAATAGAGTTTGCACATAACCTTCATGTTGTTTCTGAGAGAAGCGTGAACAAGCAATGAATCAACCACTTCCCCACGTTGCGAAGTCATTGAGGCTTAAATATGTTTTGCATTTAAAGGCCCTCAGTATCTGAAAAACAATGAAGAATAGGTTTGATGAAGATTTTTTTTTTTGATCGATTCATTTGATTAGTTTTAATAACGTTGATCTACGCGACGTAATTCGTCGAATCGGCGAAGGACCTTCTAATTTTGTACCTGATCAAATGACGAGAACGACACTAGAGCTGGCACCGCCCTCTCTCTTTATTTCCACATCAGGCCAACGGGTGGGCTTTCAGCCTCGACACATACATCAGCCGCACATAAAAAGAGGGTCTGTTATGGCATCAAGGCTCGAATACACGATTTGATGAAAACCATCAGCAGCTAGTCCGTTACCAGGCTACCCCCCCCCCCCTATTTTTTCAAAGGAAGAGAAAATGCCAGTGTAACCCAGCAAAAAGCAAAAAAAAATTTCAGTATACATTATTACAGTTTGTAAATAAAATATAAATTTATGTTCAGAAAATTGAATGTTTCGTGTATTGAGCATTAAAGGCAAAATAAACAAATAACAACTTGAGTCTCCAGCAGTAGCGTCCCAATAAATTTATTGGGTGGAAGGGATATACATCCTCTTCACCGCTAAATCAAATTCTTTGTTCAGAATTATCACTTGGTAAAAAATTAATCATACGTTACATCAATATTATTTATACTTTGGAAAATGTTCAAGGATTGCTATAATTTTTCCGAAGTTACAAACCGGGCTGCACCCTCGATAGGGCTGTCCCTTCTATAGGGATGCACACTTGTCTCATATTCTATAATATCTGACCCTGAGGAACAACATATCGGAAATAGCAAAAATTATTCTATTGTTTTCTCAAGAATTATCCCTTAGATGGAATCCTACTTTGCCTTACTGCTGAATTAATTTAAGCATTAGAACAGTAAAAAAGCTCTTTTTTGTAGTTAAGAATATCTATAATAGTATAAGATAGCGATTATCCTCAAATATATTTCAGTTTCAGGGAAACTCTTGGGAATGCGTATGCTCTTTTTCACCCCCACGGTTCGCCACTGGTTCTGACAATTCAACTTTTCAACAATATTTCTTCCAGATAAATTATTCTGATTCGGAACTGAACAAAACATTTACTATCTTCGCGTAGATAAAAGGGGGTACTATAAAATTTACAATATCACCCAAAAAGAACCGAATTTTAAGTATAAAACCTATTCTTAAATGATATTTATGCACATAATGATGAAAATTAGACGTATTTTTGATTTTAAGAAAACGCAAATGTAATCAGCTTTCAGAATCGCAAAGTTATGATTATTATTCTGGGGGTGAAGAGAAGTTTTAAGTATTAAAAAGGAATAATCCAAATATAGAAACGTAAATTTTTATTGATTACTCACCTAACTGTCTATTGTTTACTGGGATCATTTTTGGAGCATCAGATCACTTTCCAACTTCTTACCGTTAATTTGAATATTTATTTCATTTCGCTTGAATATTGAATATAATAATTAATCGTTTTCTTTGATTTTTATTACATGTAGCTAATGTAATATTCAATTTAATAATTTATCAATTGCTTTAGTTTGAATTACATTTTCCTTAAATAAATTAAATTTAATAATTTATCGTTTCCTTTCATTTTATTATTCGAAAAGTTTACTGCTGTGCATTAATCGATATTTGATTATTTTTATTTTGATTCTCATATTTGACAGAATAATTTAATAAAAATTATTAAAAAAAGCATACCTTGAAAAGCTCAATCTGTTTTTTGCAAAACTTTGCATAGAGCTTTTTTTATTTTTTTCTTAAATTGCTCCACATCGTTACCCTCTAGTTATATATTTCACTGAACGTCTGTGAACTTTTCGAAGACAGTTATAGTAGAAATGAGTATTTGGAAATTTTACCTTTTTATTTCCGGATATTACTTTAATTTAGCGTTCATGTTGATATATTTAGCCAAGCAATTCACCATAAATAGATGTAATTAACAACATTACGTACATAAGTATGCCTGAACAAGCAGAAAAAGTTTCATTGAGATATATCTGTTGCTTCTCATTAATTTAAAACTTTACAATGTACAGTCACATATAAAGCTTGTTTGAATTCACATCTATGGGCTATATCTTAGACTATGAAATATGTGATTGCTTATTAACATGGAACTGAGAAGGAACAAGAGAGATTTTGGCGAAGGACCGCGTAATTTTGAAATTTGGTCGTGACAAAGAGGACACGTGAATAGGCACTTGTCCCTCCAAACTTCCATGCCACACCGAGGGAGTACTTCTAGCCATGACAGATTTTAAGTGCATCAGCTCCACAACATGGCGGGTCTTTAGTGGTATAAAAGTTCGAACCCACGGCTGGAAGAAAACCGCCGGCTGCAAGTCCGTGACCATGACCACTAAGCTCTTTGGCCTATGAACTGTGTATTTAATTAGTATAGTTAAGCAGTACGTACGGATGTTATCCAATGTAAAAGAAGAAGAAGTATTATTTTTGTTTCCTTGATAAAAGTTTATTTTTTATTATTAATCAGGTTAGAGCATAGTTTCTTGAATCAAAAATCAATGTGATTATGCTACGCAACGAATTTAGTTTATTTTTGAAACTTCCCTTAACATTTCACAGTGCCTGCAAAAGGGGTCCTTCTTTCTCTTCAAATGTCCTCCAAGAAAGTATAATATTTGATACTTTTTTAAGACTGGTTATGCTTAGCCATTGTTGCTCTACGGTTTTTCAAAATATACAATCGATAATAACTATTCAAACGTATAAAAATTATTAGGTCCTCCTATAAATAAACGTGCTCAATTTATCTATTTTAACACATTTCTACGAAAAGAAAAAGCAAAACTTCGTTAATCCTAAATATAGTATTATAGTCTTTGCATGTGTATATTCCAAAACTCCAATCAATCAATTATTTCCATGTTTTTATAAAGCGGTTGAATCCGATAGGATTTCAACTTCTAAAGACATCGGGCAATTCTGGAAGCAAAACATTTTTTTTTTTAATTTTTAGAAAGCAATCATATATTGAAATTTAGTCATTTTCGGATACAAATGGATGTCACTGGTAAGTCTTTTTTGTGTGATAACTGTCATAAAGAATTCAAATCGAAGATATCCTTTCATGAACATTTAAAGAATCACATTAAATGTAAACAAGATTTGAGTAGTAATTTTACAAGGCAAGAAAGAATGAAGTCACATTTAATTAATAGCAATACGGAAACAATTCATCAATGCGTATTGTACCAAAAGGTAATTTCCCACAAGAAAGCCTTAGAGAAGCATTTAATAAATTCTACAGAACAAAACACTTATGTTTGTTGTGTCTGCAAGAAATCATTTTACTGGAAGCAAAATTTAACACAACATCAACGTATTCACGCCCAGTATAAACCTTATTCTTGCGAAATTTGTAGCAAATCATTTTCCATAAAAGGTAAAATAAACACCCATGTACTGATTCATACACAAGACAAACCCTATGTTTGTGATTTTTGCAAGGCTGTTTTTTCGACTAATGGCAACTTAAAAAAACATTTGCGTATTCATACTAAAGAAAAGCCTTACATTTGTGATATATGCAATAAGGCTTTCTCCCGGAATGATAGTTTAAAAATCCATTTGCGTATTCATACTAAAGAAAAACCTTACACTTGTGAAATATGCAATAATGCTTTCTCTCAGAATAATGATTTGAAAATCCATTTGCGTATTCATACCAAAGAAAAGCCTTTCATTTGTGAAGTATGCAAAAAGGCTTTCTCTAAGAATGGTAATTTAAAAACCCATTTGCGTGTTCATACAAAAGAAAAACCTTACATTTGTGAAATATGCAATAAGGATTTCTCTCGTTATGATGTTTTAAAAACCCATTTGCGAATTCATACCAAGGAAAAGCCTTATAATTGTGAAGTATGCAGAAAGACTTTCTCTCACAATAGTAGTTTAAAATTCCATTTGCGTATTCATAGCAAAGAAAAGCCTTACAGTAAAGAAATATGTAATAAGGCTTACTCTTGTAAAGAGTAATTAAAAACTCCTTTGCTTATACAAACAAAGAAAAAACCTTTTTTTTTCTCAAGTATGTAAGAAATAGTTCTGACAATATTCTCGTTTAAATGTCATATAATTATTTACTTAAAAGATTAGAAGCACTTTTGGGAAATTGAATAAAACAGAATTTTTTATTCTGGGTATTTAGTCGTGACGAATGCGGAATATTTAGGGAGTTAATCTCTGAATTACAAAGCATGAAAATTCATCTGAATTGTGTGTCATCCTTTGTGTACAGAAAAATTATTATTCTTTTTATTTTGTAATGCTTGTAAACGCTTTCTTTGTATATACTAATATGTGTATTATGTTGGGGTTGTATCTCCAAATGTAATAAAATATATAGAAGTTACTTATTGGTTCTCTTGTTTTGCACGATTCACGTTGAGATTGAACCCTCATTCAAAACGTTGAGTTTTATTATTGAGTCTGCGGCTTTCGGAAACCATGCAAATCAATAATAATGACTGCAATGCAGAATATTACGTATATAATAAATTTCAACATGCAGAATATATTTTATCCAAACATCTCGATTTTCTCTTCATAATAATTAAAACTTTAATTAGTTTTCTTCTACTTACATTGTAATTGTGTATGGGTCACAAGTTTAAAAACTTTTTGCTCACATTTTTAAGCGCTTAATTGAGCTGAAATTTTTTATTCACGTTTGCTTTCGATGACAACACGATCATTTAAATATAATTCATTAAAATGTATTGATCAAACTTAATTATTTAAATAATTAAATTTTTCTCATTCACCTTTGTACAAATCAATTGAAACAAATTCGAAAATTTGAGAAAACTAAGGGGAAATGATTTTTTTTATTTAAATTCGTTCAAAATCAAACATTTTTGAAACACAAAAGGATTTCTTCGACCCTTTATTAACATTGGAACATGATTCGGCAGGGATTCCAGCAATGGTTTTCAATTATTTATAATATTTGTGTCCTTCTACCACATATGATTTACCTCCGAGATTAGCTTTTCTATAGTTTATTCATACAGGATTATAGTCTATCAATAGACGATTCTTATATATAGCCTAAAGATTCTTTCTTGGAATACCAGTAGAATTCTTAGATCATTCCAATGTCTCAGATTGGGTCTCAGACAAGAATTTGTGGACAATTTTCTTTGTATTGCACGAAGCTAAATCCTATTGGTCTACATGAATTATATGAGATATTATTTATTCCATGCTCTTTTAAATGTCTATTAAGTGCAGCACTAGTCTTTCGAGGATATTTTTTTTGAATCGTCTAACTAGAAAAGTGTCACTTCCTGGTGTTGATATTTTAAAAAGAAAAATCGATATTAAACATGTCCGAAGAACTTTCCTGAAATATAGATCCTTCTGACTGTTGTAGCTTTGGTAAAACACTTACTAAAAGGTGAAAAGAACATGGGATAGTTTTTGACTTAATTCGCCTCGCTTGACATAGATAGATGAATACCGAGAAATTAGTTTAATTAGTGATTATAGAATCGTAGAAATCGAAATTTACTAAATCCTAAAACAATACTTTATTACATTATTATAATCTGAAAATCTTTCTAATTAGTTACAGTTAAAAATGTCATTGCTCTAGTTGCATTATTGAGGAGTGATTTAAGCATTCCTTAACAGTGGGATCTGACAATGCTTTCACCATCAAAATCTTAAGCTGCATTTTCTCAGCTTTTCATGTTCATGAGGGTATTTAAATTGCTAAGGGTTTTGCTTGTAAGCATTCAAAAGTTATTGATATTTTTTTCTGGTTACTTTGCACGACATGTTTGTTAATTCTGTATATGAGTAAGCATTTTGATCAGTAGTTATATTTTTAAATATAAGAAATTAGGTATAACAGTTTTAACTGTTGTTCGTGTTGCCCGATTAATAGAAATAAGAAAATTTAGGAAAATCATCAGCACATTGAAACCGTCTAGAGAGATTTATTAGACTATAGCACATCATATACCTATGAATCTTTTATGTGAAAAAATATTATAAAATACTTTGTCCTCTAATGTTATACAGAGAAATAGAATTTTATCCATTATAGATTAAATTTTTAAAACGAACGTTTCTTATTAATCTGAACACCCGGTCATATCATCTTCGAAATAAGGTTTGCAACGAATCAAGTCTTAGAATAGCCCATTCTGAAATTTCACTGCTTAATCTCCGACAAGATTGTAAATTGGCGTGCATTGGCACACAAATCTCGTGGAAAAAATGTGTACATATTTTTTGAATGGAACCAGTTTGCAAAAGTTGTCTATCTTGCTTTCAAAATGTCTTATTTGGTCTCCCTTTTCGCTTCTTTCCTGTAGATGTGACACTTTGCGATAAGCTTTTTTTTTCATGAGATCTGTAGCACGTGTTCCTAAGAATTAACCTAATATTCATTTCTTCTCACTATGCGACATCGGTAGCCTAGGAGTCATGGGTTTTGATCGAGTCTTGCGCTTGAACCTTGTTTCACAACTTTGAAATTAATAGCCTCTGTTCTTTGTTGTTTTTATTGGTATTTCACAAAATAATATTCTTGAAGTTGGACCAAAATATAATTGGATTCGTGTCAACTATCTATTAAGTTTACATCTTACTCAGTAAGCTTGACAGAGGACTTGGAATAAACGTAACTACAAATCTCTATAAATCATAAATATGTCTTGGCCGCAGTAATCGAAAGGACATGGTCTCGGACTCAAGGCAGGTAGATTTCGTCGAGTTCTGGGTTCGAGTCTATTGCCACTAAATGTCCACCGTGTAGCCGAAGTTGATGCACGTTTAATATGTCGAGGTTCAAAGTCCTCCCGAGATCTTGTTGTGGAAATTAGAAGAGTTATGTGCCAGCTCAGAGGTTGTCCTCGTAGCAATCGATCAATTTGTCCTGAATATGTTGATTGTAAAATAATTGTTTGTATGGTATTCCACGTTCCTCTGTAGGGCCGCGGTAGCCTAGTGCGTAAGGTAGAAGACTCGCTTATCCGTTTTCGTCTAGTCGTGGATGTGACCTTGATGGTACTCAAGACATGTCGTGTAGACGGGCCTGATGCACGTTTAATCTGTCGAGGTCCAAAGTTCTCCCATTGGCGTGGTGCGTAAATTAGGAGAAATTGATCAAGCTCGGGTTTCGTTCTAGTCACTTGATGGAGGTTTAAAATGACAAGGTCCATGACCAATAGTGAGTGCTGCTCCTAGTGTGATGTTAATTAAAACAAACAAATAAACATTTCTCTGACAGAAACTCATTATTCTGTTCTAATGAACAGCAATTAAATCCAAAGGAAACTCTTTGTATATGCAATTCCTTTGATTCAGAGTGTGTAATTTCAATTTTTATCGTTGTTTATTATTATTTTAGATTTTATTAAGGTCGCTCAAAAAGCAACGCTTGTTTTATTTGCGACGGTCCTCGTAATTTTGAACCTCGGACAAGTGACGAGGACGACACCTGATTTGGCACAATTCTCCTGACTTCGACACCATACAAACAGGAGAATTTTGGACCCCAACTGATTTAACGTATATCTGCCCGGGCTTTACGCGGGTCTTTGCGTCGAAAACTCCAACCCGCGATTGAACGAAAACCGCCACCCACGAATTCGAAATCATGACCACTAGGCTACCGCTGCCACTATTGTTGTTCATTTATTTCGTTTGCAACTTTTTTCTTACTATTTCATATTTTTAGCGCTGAATAAATGCGAAAAAAATTTTGACTTTAAATCCTTTTTATATTATTATTGTTATACGTGTCATCTATTACTTTTATTGCTCTATCACTTTTTATCGTTACTTACAAAGAGAAAACATTACTTAAAGGTAATGAAATTTGTAGAAATAATAAGAACATTAAACAGTGAAAAGGGGCTAATGCACTAAAAATCGTGTGGAGGTCGCAAAATCTCACGATGTTGATACGTGGAAGTTTGAATAGGGAGGTACCAGCTCAGGTGTTGTTTAAGTCACTGTACCAAGGATTAAAGTTACGAGTTCCACCGTCTGTAGCACTCACGTTGCTTAAAATTACTTTCTTAACAAGCAAGTAATCAATCAAAAATTCAGGTGGAGGAAAAGTGATGTTAGATTCTAAATACTTGTTGTTTAGATCTGTCAATAAGGTTTATACGTTTTGCAAATTATCTCCTTGCAGTTTCTTCCGGGCTAAATAAACATTAACGAATAATCAATCAATCCTCTCCGCACTATGTGAGATCTTTGAGGCTTAACCTTATTTTACGTTTAAAACACATTATGTAAAAATCATATGCGTTAAGCAATCAAGATTACATGAAACAAAATTTATTTTCTTCACCAAAAAATGAAAAAGGCAATTAAAATTGGGAATTTTTTTTATTCAAGATCAAACAGAAAGTTGGCAACTTTCACTTTTTACATTGGTACAAATGTAACATATAATATAGTTATAATAGCTGAAGCTAACCCATATCCTTAATCTGTAGTGATGGTAGCGAACTCGTGCCGGGTAGAAGGGCTGGTGAACGTTAAACTCCTCGAAACTCCAACTCCTCCCATCGGTGAAGTAAGAAATCTTTTAGATCGTATTCGTAACTTTAAAGAGGCTTAAAATTTCAAGGTCTTGTTGGCGAGATCTGTTCCTTTGGCTGATAGAGTTTGCATATAACCTTCGTGTTGTTTCTGAGAGAAGCGTGAACACGCAATGAATCAATCCGCTCCTCCCCTACCCGTTTCTGAAGTCTTTGATCTTAGCTGTATTTTTAATTTAAAGCCTCTCGGTATCTGAAAAACAATGAATAAATTTTTGACGAAGCTTATTTTTTTTCTTGTTCATTGATTTTAATTTAAAGCCTCTCGGTATCTGAAAAACAATGAATAAATTTTTGACGAAGCTTATTTTTTTTCTTGTTCATTGATTTATTTGGTTTTATTAACATAGGAGTACGCGACGTACTGCGTCGTATTGGCCACGGGCCTTGTAATTTTGTAGCTGGTCAAGTGACGAGAACGACACCTGAGCAGGCACTGTTTGCCATTAATCAATATCTCCTCTTTTTATTTTGGCTCTTATATTTGAAAGAATAATTTAGTAATAATTATAAAAAGGCGCACCTTGGGTAACTAATTTTGTTTTTTTACAAAACTTTAAATAGAACTTTTTTCTTAGACAACCTCTCATAGACAGGAATATTATTACTTACTAGAGTTATATATTTCTTACTCTCCAGAGTTATATATTCCTTTCAACGTATGTGGACTTTTCGAAGACCGTTATAGTAGAAATCAGCACTTGGATTCTTTATCTTCTTCATACCATATATTACACTAATGTAGCGTTCATGGCGATATGTTTAACCAAACAAATCACCATGAATAGCTGTAATTCACAATCTTAAGTACAGAAGTATGCCTCAACAAGCAGAAAAAGTTTCATCGAGATGTATCTGTTGTTTCTCAGTAATTTAAAACTTTACGATATACAGTCACATATAAAGTTCGTTTGAATTCGCATTTATGGACCACATCTTATATTTTGAAAGATCTGATTGTTTATTAACGTCAAACTGAGAAGCAACAAGAGGACTTTCGGCGAAGGACTTCGTAATTTTAAACTTCGGTCGTGACAAAGATGACACCCGAATACGCATTTCTTTCTCCAAACTTTCACTCCACACGAAGGAAGTACTTGTAGCCATGGCAGATTCACCCCAATGCACCCTAGTGATATTTTTCTTTCCTTTGAGGTTTACTATCTTTGAGGTGACCCAAACCCGTGATTACCAGCGTTACTCTAGCGATCCTACTCTATTTACGATCCTCCTTCTGGTGAAATAATTTTTGTCTTTTCTTCAATTTCTTCAATTCAATTGTGGGTCTTTAGAGGCATGATAGATCGACACCTCAATTTTTCGAAAAATGAGGGCTGCAAGTCCATGACTATGACCTCTAAGCTCTATGACCTATGAACTGTGTATTCTGTTACTTTAGTTAAGCAATACGTAGGGATCTTATCCAATGTACAAGAAGAATAGATATTAATTTTATTTTTTTGATAAAAAAAATTGTTTTTTATTATTAATCACGTTAGGGAATACTTTCTTGAATCAGAAACCAATAAAGATTATACAAGGCAACGAATTTCGGGTATTTTGAAACTTGCATTAATATTTAACGGTGCTTGCAAAAGTGGTCCTTCTTTCCTTTGAAATGACCTCCAAGAAAGGATATTTAATACATTTTTAGCAATGTTTCTGGTTAGGCATTGTTGATACAGGATTTTTCAAAGATCCAAATTAATATACTTTCGATAATAACTCATTAAAAATATAGGAAATTATTACTTCCTCCAGTAAATAAACATTGTCAATTTATCTCTTCCAACCCATTTATACGAAGGGAAAGCAAAACTTTATTAATGCTAAATTTAGGGATAATAGCCTTTGCAGCTGTATATTCCAAAAATCCAATCAATCAATTATTTGCTTGTTTATATTAAAATGGTTGAATGAAATATGATTTCAATTTATGCAGACCAGCCAATTCAGGAAACAAAACATTTTTTTTTTTTAGTTTTTACAAATAAATCATAAGTTTTAAATTAGTCTTTTTCGGAAACTAATGGATGCGACTGGTAAGTCTTTTTTGTGTGATATCTGTAATAAGGAAATCAAATCGAAGATAAACTTTCATGAACATTTAAAGATTCACATTCAATCTAAGCAAGATTTGAGTAGTAGTTTTACTAGGCAAGATAGAATGAAGTCAAATTTAATTAATCGCATTACGGAAACAAATCATCAATGCGAACTGTGCCAAAAGGTATTTTCGCACAAGAAAGCCTTAGAGAAGCATTTAATAAATCATACAGAAGAAAAAACTTATGTTTGTTGTGTCTGCTACAAATCATTTCTTCGGAAGCAAAATTTAACACAACATCAACGTAATCATGCACAGTATAAACATTACACTTGTGAAAATTGCAGCAAATCATTTTCTACAAAAGGTAAATTAAACTCCCATGTACGAATTCATACAAAAGAGAAACCTTATGTTTGTGAATTTTGCAAGGCTTGTTTCTCGAGTAATTGCAATTTAAAAAAACATTTACGTATTCATACAAAAGAAAAGCCTTACAGTTGTGAAATATGCAATAAGCCTTTCTGTCTGAATGATCATTTAAAAACCCACTTGCGTGTTCATACCAAAGAAAAGCCTTACAATTGTGAAATATGCAAAATGTCCTTCTCTGAGGACTGTAATTTAAGAAAGCATTTGCGTATTCATACAAAAGAAAAGCCTTACCATTGTGAAATATGCAATAAGGGTTTCTCTCGTAGTGATGATTTGAAAATCCATTTGCGTACTCATACCAAAGAAAAGCCTTACATTTGTGAAGTATGCAATAAGGCCTTCTCTCAGAATTGGAATTTAAGAATACATTTGCGTATTCATACCAAAGAAAAGCCTTACACTTGTGAAATATGCAATAAGGCTTTCTCTCAGAATGGTAGTTTAAAAACCCATTTGCGTATTCATACAAAAGAAAAGCCTTATACTTGTGAAATTTGCAATACGGCTTTCTCTCAGAATAGTGATTTAAAAAAACATTTACGTGTTCATACAAAGGAAAATACTTAAGTTTCTGAAATATGCAAGAAATAGTTTTCTAAATATTCTAATCTAAAATGTCATTTAATTATTTACATAAGAAATTAGTAACACTTTTGAGGAACTGAACAAAACAGAAATTTTTATTCTCAGTATTTAGTTGTGACGATTGCGGTATATTCATGGAGTTGATCTCTGAATTACAAAGCATGAAAATTCATCTGAATTGTGTTTCATTATTTGTGTGCGGAACATTTTTTACTCTTTTAATATTTTTTCCTTGTAAATATTTTTCTTTTTATATACTGGTATGTGTATTATGTTAGGTTTTGTCTCTAAATGTAATAAAATGTATAGAAGTTACTTATGGGTTCTCTTGTATTGCACGATTCCATCCGTCATGTTTACAGCAATGAAAGTAAAGTTATACTTTTTATTTTTTACAGAAAAAAACACTCTTCTATTGCGATTTCTTTCGTTGTCTTAGAAATATAATGAAAGCAAAATTTTGCAGGTGTTGAGGAACTCTATTTTGTGATTCATGTTGATATAAAAGTTTATTAGCGTCTTTATTTTCAGGGAAACATTTCTATTTTGTGACTGATACAATGTTATTTTTTTATACATACGGCGTTCTATGAAATGAAATAGTAATGTAAACTCATAATGATGTACTTTTTTTAAGATACGATTATGATACAAGTGTTTTATTAGATGGGTTAGAGATAATGTTTAATTATATTTCTAAGAAATAACCGAGGTCTGCATGTAAAATTAGTTATACAAATTAAGGGATCCTTTTGAACAAATTATTATAAGTAATAAGATTTGAAGTTGTTTTTTGTGATTTCAGTAAGCCGTAGATTGAAGTAAAGTTTTGTAGCGTTAAAGGTTAATTATAAATCTAAAATATTGTAAAGTTTTACAACTAAAAGTGTTATGCTGAAAGTAAAGTTTATATTAAAGCATTTATTTCTAAAATTATTGGAGTAAGAAACTTAATTTATTTTTCTGAAGATTCTCCACATAATCACAGTCCAGACATTTTCCTCATTGTTCTTTAAAAAGTTGTCATCCCCTGTGTGGTGATCGGGAGTGAAAGAATAGTCCTTCTTTAGCTCAAGCAGGTCGTAAGAGGCCACTAAAAGAGGCGTACCTAGGGTCAGGTGTGTAACTGGGCACTCTGTTCCTAAGTTTATTTCAAGGAACCTCAGAGATTTCCTTTCTTTCGGTAGGTTTGGGCATCATGACCTCGAGGAATCTTAGGGATCTTTTTCTTTCACATGGTGTTTTCTCTCTTTGGTAAATACGGGTGACAAGTCCCCGGGTAATACCCGAGCGATCCTTCTCTATTTTCGATCCTCTATCTTTTCAATCAAACTTTACCTTTTTTTTTCTATTTTCTATTTCAGTTTCATACTTTACTAGGTTTGCTCTCTCTCACTTGCCTTTTTTGGCTCAATATGCAAGAGAGTGAGAAAATGCAGTTGAAAAATGCTTTTTCATTTAAACTCGTTCAAAGTTACTTAGAACACAATATGATTCCCTGGACTCTGTATTATTAATTGAACACGATTGTACATGGATTTCATCAAATTCTTAAAATCATTTATAATATTTATGTCTTGGTATTTTTTACAACATGTAAGTAGAAAAGTGTCATCTCTTTGCGTTGTTTTCTTTTTTATACCACATATCCCTCTCCGTTTGGAAGATATGGATCCTGTTTTTTGTTTTGTTTTATGTTACACCTTAAGATTGTGCAATACTAATACCAACTATCTTCTAAACCTCTATTAGTCTTTAACGTATGTTTGGAGAAAGTAACTATCTTTGAACGATTTCGAGGCTTCACACCCGTCTCAGCTGATGTGATCATAGATGGAGATTTCATCTACTGAAGTACCTGCGAATGTACTCTAAGAACCCCTCTGATTTGCGCAAATTGCTACTAAGAATAGGAGTTATTCATCCCATGCATATTTTATCATATTTTAGTATGACTTTTCGTGAACAATAGGAATGATTTTAAAATTCAAGAAAAAAAAATTGTTTCAATTAATTTGCAGAAGGGTGTAATTCCATTTGCTTACAACGAGAAACAGTTGAATATTGAAACCAGTAAATAAAACTATCCTCTCGCGAAATTTTAAAGTATAGAAATTTATATTAAGAAAAATGTGTGAAATTTCAAAGAAAACCCATGTTTAAAAAACCTGTTTTTTTCCGGCGTTGTTTTATTTTCTTACATATTAAGTATAAAATTATGATTCCGCATGTCAATTTTACTTTTATGTGGATATTTTATAAATGAAAAATCGACACAAAACTATGTCCAAAGTACTTTCCTGAAGTACAGATCATTCTGATTGTAATAGCTTTGGTAAACCCTTATTAACAAGTGTAAACAACATGGGTTAATTCTTAGGATTAATTCGCTTCGCTTGGTGTAGATAGATGAATACCGATAAATTAGTTTAATTAATGATTAAAGAATATTAGTTATCTAAATTTACTAAATTATGAAAAAATACTTTATTATATTATAATAATCTTAAAATATTTCTAAATGCTAGTAAAAAATATCATTTATCGAGGAGTGAATTAATCATTCGTTTACAGTGTGCTATGTCTTTTCTTTTAGCATCAAAACTTAAGCTGTATTTTCTCAACTTTTCATATTCATAAGTTTATTTAAAATGCTAAGGGTTTTGTTTGTAAAAAATGTATAGTTTTTTTATATTATTTTTTCTGGTTACTTTGCATGAGTAAGCATTTAGGTCAGTAGTTGTTTTTTTTAAATTCAAAAAATTAGATTAAGCAGTTTTAACTGTTGTTCGTAATGCTCGATAGAAAAAATCGTAAATTTTAAATAACAACTATAATGCATCAGAGATATATCTGAATAGTTTTTTTCCTCTTGAAAATAATAGATTATTCAAAGGTTAATCAATAGAAGAAACATTATCAGCTCATTGAATTCATTTAGAGAAATTTGTTACACTATAGATACACAATATACATTTCAAACATTAATGAGGAAAAATTTTAAAAAAATATTTTATCCTCTATTTATATATAGAGAAATAGAGTTTTATAAAATATATATTAAATTTTTGTAACGACTCTTTCTTATTAATCTGAACACCCGTTCATATTTACTTGAAAATAAGGTTTGCAGCGAATCAAGTTTTAAAAGAGCCCATTCTGGAATGTTTACTGCTTAAAATCCGACAGGGTTCTAAATTGGCGTTCATGGGCACACAAATCTCGTGCTAAAGATTTATACATATTTTTTGACTAGAAGCATGTTGCAAAAGGTTTCTATCTTGCTTTGAAGATCTCTTCTTTGTTCTCCTAGTTCGCTTCATTCCTGTACACGCGACACTCTGCGACAGACATTTATATATTGGATCTGCTGCATGTGTTTCTCAGAATTCCCCATTAAACAAATTCCCCATTCCAAACATTCATTTCTTCTCACTTTTCGACCGCAGTAGCCTAGGGGTCATGGTTGCAGGCTCGCGACCGGTGGTTTTCATCAAATCGTGGGTTTTAACCTAGCTTCACGACTGCGAAAATAAAAGTTTCTCTTGTTTGATGCCTTTACTGCTATTTTACTTAAATAATATTCTTGATGTTGGACCAAAATACTGTCGGAATCATTTCAACTATCTATTAAGTTTACATCGTACTCAGTGAGCTTGACAGAGGACATGGAATAAACGTAACTACAAATCTCTGTAAATCATGAAAATGTCGTGGCAGCGGTAGCCGAAAGGACATGGTCCCGGACTCGAGGGTGGTGGATTTCGTTGACACTTGGATTCGAACCTATTGCCACTAAATGCTCTCCATGCAGCCGAAGTTGATGGACATTAAATATGTTGAGGCTTAAAGTCTTCCCGAGACCATGGTGTGGAAATTAGAAAAGTTATGTGATAGCTCAGTTGCCGTTCTCGTCACTTGACAGAGACTCAAAATTATGAGGTCCATCACTGATAGCCTCGTGTTCTTTCTAGTGGAACGTTTGCAGAAGCATTAGAACAATTAGTCCTGAATATGTTGATAGAAAAATAATCCTATGTAGGGTAATCCTCGTCCCTTAGTGGGGTCGAGGTAGCCTAGTGGTTAAGGCAGAACACACGTGGCGGCCTTTTTCGTCGAGTCGTAGGCGTGACCTTCATGAAACTAAAGATATGTAGTGTAGCCGAGGCTGAAGCATGTTAATTCTGTCGGGGTACAAAACCCTTCCATTAGCGTGATGCGGAACTTAATGGAGGGGGTTCCAGTTTGGGTTTGTCCTCGTCACTTGATCGAGTTCAAAATGATGAGGTCCGTCGCGAATAGTGACAGCTGCCCCTAGTTTGATGTTAATTAAAACAAACAATCAAACATTTCTCTGAAAGAAACTGATTGTTCCTTTATATTCAACACATATTAAGTCCTAAGAAAAAATACTTCATTTATGCAATTCCTTTGATTCTGAGTCCTAATTTCAGTTTTTATCGTTGTTCATTTTTAGTTTAGTTAAGTTTTTATTAACGTCGCAGAAGAAGCAACGCGAGGGCTATTCGTGACGGACATTGTAATTTTAAACCTCGGTCAAGTGACGAGGATGACGATTCAGGTAGAATCCCACACTCCTAATTTCCACACCACTCGAAATGGCAGACATCTAACCTTGACAGATATAACGTGCATCAGTCCTGCTGCGTGTCGGGTCTTTTTTCGCGGCCAAGGGTTGATTCAGCGACTGAACGAAAACCATCAGCCACGAAATCATGATCAAAAGTCTACCGTGGCCACTATCGTTGTTCATAAACTTTCTTTTGTAGCTTGTTTTTTCTTAATTCACATTTTTAAAGCAGCATAAATGCGAACAAAACTTTAACTATATATCATTCTTATATTTGTATTATTATACGTGTCATCTCTATTACTTTTACAGCTCTATTACTTTTTTTAATCATTACCTGCAAATGACACCAGGCTATATATTTGTTAGGTACATTAAATTGCCATGAAGTCCTTATGCAGAAATGTGTAAAAAAAAACTTCTAAGAACTTGAGTAAAAATTGCTTAAAGATAATAAATTTTGTAGAAGTAATAAAAATTTCTAGATATTGAAATGTTTTGAAGATAAAATTAAAATTTTAAATAATTATTTGCTTAAAATGAAGTTTTGTTCAGACATGCGTATTTCATGTATATTCAAATATGGTGAATAAAATATCTTTTTTGATATCAATTTTTAGTAATTCAACATAAATAACAACGATTTTATATGGTGGCAAAATTTATAAAAAAAAATATTGAAATATGAGTTAAAACGTGTCGCCAATATCTTAATACGTATCATTCTTACACTAATGAGAACGATTCCCATGGCTTCAGAGCTCTAGCTTGATGGGAATTCGGTTAAATTAAAAAAATTAATTAATTAATTAATTTAATTAGTGTAAAAAGCTTATTCCCTTATTTTTTTGAGATTTCGTGCAGAAGGTTTCCAATCAACTATTAAATACGCAAATTTTCACGAAAAAACTATTGCTGAAATGCTGTAAAAGTTTTTTGTTTGAAATTTGAAAAGAATATAGAGATAATAAAAGGATAATTAGTTTTTAAAAATTTATAGTAGTTCCAGACGACTGTTAAATTCCACATTTGTGTTTCAGTTAGAAGAGGAAAAAGAGAAATGTGAGGTTGAGGTACACAACAGCACATTTCTTTCATTCATTTGAGAGTGTTGAGTAAAAATTGAAAATGTTTGACTTACTAAAATCCAAAGAATAATAAATGACATAAACAAAACTACTTTCTTCCTACTCAGTGTTTAAGGAAGTTGAACAAAATAATAAATATGGTTAAAAGATTAATGCTCTTCCTAATTTCTTCAGTTTCCAGGGATTTGGGGCAACTTAGACTGTTTTACTGAATGTGTAAACAAACACTTTTTAAATGATTTCATGCACGGAAAGGAAATCTCAATTCAAGCGGATTTTTCTGATTTTCTTGACGGACCACAAATAAACTCTTAGCGAGTCACGTGTGCCCCACAGGACGATCTTTGTTCACTCCTGGTCTAGTTAAAAGCAGATTCATGAGATCATTCGTGGAAATCTGTGACAAAAGACAGATTTTGAGGGTTCTAAATCCTGGAGCATCCAAGGACAAAAGTATGCCTTCATTTCTGTACGTATATCAATTCTTGAACAAATATAAGGTTTGCACCTGAGCTGGTATCATCTTCGTATCAAAGACATACTGAAGGGAAGACTTTAAGTCCCGATAGAATTAACATGCCGGAGCTCCTGAGTAAGAATTTTTTTTTTTTACTGCTGCAATATAATTACATGCGGTCAGGATCACGAAATCGTAGCCTTCTGTAGAGGATTGGTGTAGTGTTTACATTTGTAAAGTGCCAGTTAAGGTATCGCCATAGTCAATTTATCGAGCATTAAAGCTATGCGTCCCATCGTTTATAGCCATCCTGTTGCTTAAAATTACGATGTTAATAAGCAATCAATCATTTGAAATTTTTGGAAGAGGATGGCGATGTTTGACTCCAAATCCTTGTTGATTAGTACCGTGTTCATGGATTAAAAGATTTACAAAAAATACCCGTGTAGCTTCTGAGAACAAACATTAACTGAAAATCAATCAATCCTCTCTGCCCGTTGTGAAATCTTTGAATCTAAGCCTTATCTTACTTTCAAACTCCCTATATGCGTCAAACACTCAAGATTACATTACACGAAATTTATTTCTTTCACCAAAAAATGAAAATGTGCGTTAAAATTGCATAAAAATTTAACAGATCGTAGGCTACTTTTATTTTATTTCATGGTATAAACGTAACAAATATTGCAAATATAGTAGCCGAAGCTACCCCATTTGCTTAATGACCTGTGGTGATGGAACTGGAACCGGGTAGCAGGGCTGAGGCATATTAAATCCCTCAAAGCTCCAACACCTAGAGATGGTGAAGTGTGAAATCTTGGAGATGGTATTCGTCACTTTAAAGAGGCTTAAAATTAAAAGGTCTTGTTGGCGAGATCTGTTCCTTTGGCTAATAGAGATTGCATTTAACCTTCGTGTTGTTTCTGAGAGAAGAATGATTGGTTTTATTAACAACGAACTACAGAACTTACGACGTCGTATTGGCAAAGACTTAGTGATTTTGCATATTGACAGGTGACGAGAACGACACCTGAACTGGCACCTCAATCTCCTTGCTTCCTCATCAGGTCAATGGCCTCGAAAGATGCATTAACCCCGTCTATACGGGAGGACTCTTATGACATCATGGCTTGAACCCACGACTCGATTAAAACCGTCAACTGCAAATCCGTTACCATGGACACTAGGCTACCACAGTTTTGTTTTTTCAAAGGAAGAGAAAAAGTGAATGTAACCCAGGAAAGAGAAAAAAAATATTTACAGATATAACAATTTGCTGAAACTTTCATTTTTATTCTTTATTGGATTGTAAAATTTGTGTATAAAATATACATTTATGTTCATAAAATTGAATATTTGGTGTATTGAGTATTAAATGTAAAATAAACAAATAAATACTAGAGTCTCCTCCAGTGGCGTACCAAGAAATTAATTTTGGGGGAGGGGGAGGCATATCGTCTTAACTGATGAAACAAATTCTTTGTTATGAATTATCACTTGGTAAATACTAAATAATATACTGCATCAATATTATTTATCCTATTTGAAAATGTTGAAAGATTGCTATAATTTTACCCAAGACACAAATTGGACAGTCTTTTCATGGGAATGCATCCTCCTCTCATCGTCTTTAATCTCTGACCCAGGGGAGCAACATATCGGATACAGCCAAAACCTTTCTATTCTTTTCTCAAAAATTAACCCATAGATGGAATCCTTCTTACCTTACTGAAGAAAAAATTAAGCATGAGAAGAATAAAAAATATCATTTTTTTAGTTTAGAACATCTGTAATAGTGTAAGATAGCAATTTTCCGCAAATATATTTCATTTTCTAGGAAAAATCATGGGGTTTCATATGTTCCTTTGCATTCTCCTGGTACACCACTTGTTCCCACAATTTACTGGCTGAAATGGCTATTGTTTATTGGGATCACTTTTGGAGTACCAGATAAAATTTCAACATTTTTATCGTTAATTCGAATTTTAATTACATTTCGCTTAAACATTGAGTATAATAATTAATCGTTTGCTTTAATTTAAAATACATGTAGCTGATGTAATATTCAATTTTAAAAATTATCGTTTGCTTTAGTTTGAATTACATTTAGCTTAAATAAATTCAATTTAATAGTTTATCATTTCCTTTCATTTTATTTTTACTATCGTCCATTAATCGATATTTAAATTTTTATTTTGATTATTATGTTTGTCAGAATAATTTAATAATAATTATTAAAAAAAGGGCCATTTGGGTAGCTAAAGCGTGTTTTTTTACAAAACTTTGCATAGCGATTCTTATTTTTTTCTTGGACTTCTTTAGATCGTTATCCTCTAGAATTACGTATTTCTCTCAAAGTATACGTACTTTTCGAAGATAATTATAGTAGAAATCAGGATTTGGAAACTTTTTCTTCTTTTTCCACATATTACTTTAATTTAGCGTTATTGGAGATATGTTTAGCCCAACAAAGCACTATGAATAGTTGTAATTTACAACATTACGTACTTACGTATAACTGAAAGAGGAAATTGTTTTTTATTGAGATGTATCTGTTGTTTCTCAGTATTTTAAAACTTTTCGATATACAGACGCATATAAAGTTCGTTTGAATTTGCATCTATCGGTTACATCTTCGACTTTGAAAGACCTGATTGTTTATTTACGTGGAACTGAGAAGCCACACGATGGCTTTTAGTGAAGGATCTCGTCATTTTGAGCCTCGGTAGTGACAAAGATTACACCTGAATTGGCACTTACACTCTCTCCAAACTTCCTCGCCACACCAAGGGAGTATTTGTAGCCTTCGCAGATTTTTGATGCATCAGGTCAACTACACGGCGGGTCTATAGGTGCATGAAAGTTCGGAACCACGGCTCGACCAAAATCGCCCGAAGAATGCTGTGACGATGACCACTAAGCTCTATGACCTATAAAAAATGTATTTAGTTACTTTAGTTTAGCAGTACGTAGGGATGTTATCCAAAGTACAAGAAGAGCAGATATTAATTGTGTTTCCTTGATAAAAGTTTGTTTTTAATATTAATCAGGTTAGAGCATAGTTTCTTGAAACAAAACCATTGCAGATTATGCTACGTTACGAATTTCGTTTATTTTTTAAACTTACATAACATTCCACATTACCTGCAAAAATGGACCTTCTTTCCTTTTAAATGTCCTCCTAGAATGCATATTTGATATTTTCTAGGCCTTCATATGTTTAGCCATTTTTGATTTAGAGTTTTTCAAAATATATATTCGATAATAACTCATGTTACGTATAAAAAAATTATTACGTCCTCCAATAAATAAACACAGCTAATTTATCTATTCTAACGCATTCCTATGGAAGGGTAATGTAAAACTTCATTTAATGCTAAATTTAGTGATAACAGCTTTTACAACTGTGTATGCCAAGAATTCAATCAATCATTTCCCATGTTTATTTTAAAGCCGTTCATAGCGATAAGATTTCATTTTCTAAAGACATCGGCCAATTCCGGGAACAACTTTTTTTTTCTTTTTCGAAAGCAATCATATATTGAAAATTTAGTCATTTTTGGATATTAATGGATGATATTGGTAAGTTTTTTTTATGTGATATCTGTCACAAGGAATTCAAATCGAAGATATCTTTTCATGAACATTTAAATATTCACATTAAATGTAAACAAGATTTGAGTAGTAATTTTACTAGGCAAGAAAGAATGAAGTCACATTTAATTAATCGCATTTCGGAAAGAATACATCAATGCGAATTGTGTCAAAAGGAATTTTCCCACAAGAAAGCCTTAGAGAAGCATTTAATAAATCATACAGAAGAAAAAACTTATGTTTGTTGTGTCTGCAACAAATCATTTCATCGGAAGCAAAATTTAGCACAACATCAACGTATTCACGCACAGTATAAACCTTACTCTTGCGAAATTTGCAGCAAATCATTTTCTGTAAAAGGTAAATTAAACACCCATGTACTGATTCATACACAGGAAAAACCTTATGTTTGTGAATTTTGTAAGGGTGGTTTCTCGAGTAATGGTAATTTAAAAAAACATTTGCGTATTCATACTAAAGAAAAGCCATACATTTGTGATATATGCAATAAGGCTTTCTCTCAGAATAGTAATTTAAAAACACATTTGCGTATTCATACAAAAGAAAAGCCTCACTATTGTGAAATATGCTATAAAAGTTTCTCTCGTAGAGATGATTACAAAATCCATTTGCGCATTCATACCAAAGAAAAGCCTTACATTTGTGAAGTATGTAATAAGGCTTTTACTCAGAATGGTAATTTAAAAATCCATTTTCGAATTCATACAAAA